>BQNB010027176.1:43097-57871 GCA_026074375.1 Tanacetum coccineum | reverse complement strand
AAATTTAGGGCTCGTTTGGTAAGTAAATGGGTTTAGATTTAGGATTAAGATTAGGATTAGGATTTGAATTTGGATTTAGATTTGATGTAAAAGAGAGAAAATATAAAATAAATTAAATGAATCATTATTATATGAAATACTAATGTTATTACATAAATGAAAAATTTATACATTATGTGAGAGAATAGAATAAAAAAAGGGGATAGTGGGTGTGTCAGATACTAACCTGGCATGTGTGAAGGGATTTGCTTATGACCAAATATATGGTCTCAGCCCAAATTTTCGACATACGAATTTCAACCAAACGTAGTATTCTTCTTTAAGTCCTAACCTAATGGTCTAACACCTTAAAACAAACACACATTTAAACATAACGTTTTACAACCAAAATCCCTCAACAAGAACACAAGAGATGAGATAGTGTCACCCAAAAAACGCATACATTATGAATAAAATAAAGAGAATGAAATCCTTTTATAGCCTCGATCACCACACATTTACTTTAGCCCCTCGACTTGTAACATATGCACAACTCTGAAACTTATTTTAAGAATATTTGACAGAATGACCCATCCAGCTCGTCAGGTCTTCTAGCTTAGTTTTTATACACTCCCATAGCTACGCCTGGAAAACATCTTTCAAACCAAGCAAACTACAAAAACTGTTATGGTAAGTCATCAACAAACCTTTTTGTGAACAGATCTACTATGTTATTCTATGATTTAACCAAAACAGTTTTATAACACCTAATGCTAGTTTTAATACTCCCCCATAATAGTTTGCCGCAATTTGAATTGCATAAGTTTTATTATAATTCATTTCAACATGTAGATTAATATCCAAATATGTTAACACCTTTTGAATATAAATGACTTCATTAATCAAAAATAGTGTAACAAATACCAATTTTAAAAATATATCTAACAAGTAAATAAGAAGATTAATCAACTAACTGCCTTAGGCTATGTTTGGTACTAGTAGGAGCTGGAGCGGATCGCTGGAGCGGGTTGCTGGAGCATGTTACTGGAGCTTATTTTTACATGCTAGTTTAACTAGCATTCCATTTAGTAGCTTATTTTTTTTACATGTTCCTTCAAGCTGTGTCAGCCAAACGAGACTTATTTTTAATGGTAGCTTATTTTTCTAAAAAAAATAAGATCATGCTATAATAAGCTCGGATAAGTTCGTGCGCCAAACATACCCTTAGTGCAATTGGCCACCTGGGCTCCTTCTGAAGCTTGGGGGAGTTGTTCCTGGGTTCGAGTCTCGTAAGAAACAATGAAAAATCCAGATTTTCTTCCTAGTGCGAAGCCGTGAGTTCTAGGGGTTTTCCTTCGCGGGTCTCTCCTAGTGGTTCGGGTCCTAGGGCCTGCCCATTTGGATGGTTTAACTCGGGGGTTGGATTTCAAGTGTGGTGTCGTTCTAAAAAAAATAAGAAGATTAATCAGATCAACATGCACATTTAAAGACTCAATTAAAACTTCAATTTACACGAAAAAGGTTTTCGCCCATGAACCCTTATACACTAACAGTTTAACCAATCATGCTTGTAAGTTGTAACTATAAATTACATACCTTGTCTGAAACTTGCAAACACGAACCATGTAAATCTTGAGAGCATGAAAAACTTTTAACCAATGGTGTGATCAAAGCATTTAGTATTCCACACTAACACTCTACCAATCTCTTATATATATGCTAGGCTTGAATAACCTTCGTACCAAAATAAATAATTGATCAAATCAATAGCACAAACACCAAGGGTTTTTGATGCAGATGCGGTCAACGAGCGAGTCAACATGACAAATACGATTGGCGGTTATTTTGCGACAATAAATTTCTGTAGCGGATTGGGCTGAAATTCGCAAGGTCACTCGGAAACGGCCCAACGGTTAAGACTCATTAGTTTAGTATAAGCCCTGTCAGTTTTGGGCCTTTCGGGGTCGTTTTGGGCCTTAAAATGGCGTTTTTCTATTTTTAGGCTTTATTTTGGACATAATCAATTATGTTTTGTGTGAGATTTTGTTTTTTTTATTTAGAACTTATCCTCCTTTATAAGGACGATTTTAGGGTTGTCTCTGGCAGCTTTTGAGAAACCTACAAGTTTATTAAATAAGAGAATTTCTCGTTTTGAGAATTTCGGATTAGTTCTTGTGTTTGTGTGGCTTGTTTTTATATTCGATCTGCATTATTTGGCATCAAAGCTTTTAGGTGATCATGGAACACGTGGTAGAAAGAAAGTTGTTGGGGAACCAACACCTCCTGCTCGTGATCCTCATGATGTAGAGACGATTGAAAGGCTGCAACAGCGGATCCAAAAACTCGAGCTCCAGCAATTACGGCCAAACTCGCCGGCAAAAGAAGCGAAAGCTGAGCCCAACGTCTGGGATGATGAGTCAGTGGACGTCAATCCTTTTGGCGGAGAAAAACCTAGGTATTTTAATCGTCTTTATCAACCTCGTCGTAATGATCATGTTGTAGATCGCGACGATAGATATCACGATGATCCTATTCGCGATCTGGGATTGAAGATTAAGATCCCTGAGTTTACGGGTTAGGTTCATCCGGATGATTTTATTGATTGGTTGAGTACGGTTGAAAGGATGTTTGATGTGCGAGATATCCATGACAAGCTGAAAGTGAAACTCGTGGCCATCAAGCTTCGACAACATGCTTCGTTATGGTGGGATCATGTTAATAAGAGGCGACGAATTAAAGGGAAATCGAAGGTTGAAACTTGGGAAAAGATGAAGAAACTGATGAAGGCTAAGTTTCTACCAGAAAATCATCGTCAAGAGGCTTTTCTTGACTATCGTAATCTGTCCCAACAGAACATGACTGTGGAAAAGGTTATCAATGAGTTCGATAAGCTTCGTATAAGGTGTGATGTAGTTGAAGAAGAAGAGCAGGTCGTCGCACGGTTTTTTAGGAGTCCTTAAGCCTGAGATTGCTGATATTGTAAGTCTTCAACCTTATTGGACCTATACGGATGTTTGTCATTTAGCTTTAAAGGTTGAAAAACAGATTAAGGCAAAGAGTAAGGGTTCCACTAGTCGTTTCACTAGTCGTTTAACCCCACCTACCAGAACCGCTCCCCCTACAACACCTAAAACAGCACCTAAAGCCACCACCCCCACAACATCGGCTACAGGTAATACTAGAGAACGTGTTGATAATGCCCCTCGTTCTTACAAGTGTGGTGATCTTGGGCATTATGCACGTGACTGTCCGAATCTGAAAACACTGGCCTTCGTACCTGATCTAAAGATTTCTTACTATATATATATAATATAAATATAAATATATAATAAGTAGTCCCAAAATATCAATAATAAGAATTCCGTAAGGCTTTTTTTAAAGAAATTTACTTTTGACCAAAGTAAAACCCCTAAAAACCTTCCCGGGTCGTGTCCCGACGAGGTGCGAATTTGAAAACCGAGGTTACGTTTGTGATCGCGCGTTTGAATGGTCAATATTTGATTTTGGACTCTATTTCTACAATTAAAATGCATAAACAAGTAAAGGCACGCTAAAAACGAAAGCAAATAAGGCTAAAACACTAAAAACGATAACGGGATTCAAAACCCGTTCTTTAAAAACCCAAATTCTAAAATTTTAACCCTACAAATGAAAATTTAATTTTTATAAATCCTAAATGATAAAAGAAATTTTTTTAAAAAAGAATTATATTTTTTTGACTTTTATTAAATTTATTATGAATTAAAAACGGATTTAATCTAAAAATTAATTAAAAATACTAAACTAACTGGGAAAATTCTGAAAAATTTATGGAAAGTACTTTGGACAATGCTAAACCTAGGAAAAATAAAAAGGTATAAACAGCTTATTGAAATAAGCTGTTTATAAGCTAAATTAAGCTAAAAGGTTAAATGAGTATAAATAAAAAATTGTGCAAGTAGTGACCAGATGGCCCTACTGGTGCTGGTGGTTGATAGTGTGTGTGTTAAATGCTTGGTATATAAAGGGGAGGTCACATGTTCGACCCCTGTGACCTCTCCTTTTTTAAAAACATTTTTTTTAATTTTCTTTTTAACAACTTGTAAAATAAGCAAAACCAACAAACTTTTAAAAAGCAACTTTTTACAAAACTCAAAATTAAGCTAGGAAAAAGCAAAATAAGCTGACAGAATTCTATTTTAACACTAAGTAAAAAAAGCTTTTCTATGGCTTATTTTATACTTAAAAAGCACAAAGCAAAGAAAAATAAGCAAAACCAGATAACAAGCTACACTTAAAAAGCATTTATAAACAAACTTAAGCTAGGAAAATAAGCAGAAAGGCACTGAAAAGCAATAAGCTAAAATGCATAAGTAAAACAATTTACAAAGGGCTAAACACTACTTTTTAAGCTAATTTTTAAAAGCCATAAGCTATCCTTATGGCTTAATGACCTAATGGACAATCAAGCTTATACTGTAAGCTACTAGAATCAGCAAAGAACAATCATTTTGAAACATATATAAGCTATGAAAAAGGCTTATGAAAAAGTCTGTTTACCCTTTTAACAAAGTTTTTTCAAATTTTTATAAAAGACAAAAGCAGAAATGCAGGCCTAGATTTAAACTAGTAAAATAAGTTTAGACTACAAAATAAGTTGATACATATAAAATACTACATCTAAAGAGCTTGTGCAATCAAAATCAAAACCTAAAAAAGCTTTAACTAATCTAAAAGGGCTATTAAAATTGGACAGTTTATACTAAGATAATAAAACTTAAGGACTTGACAGTTTTAGATAAAAACTTCAACCCACAATTGCATACTTATGACAGCCAATTCCTACTGCATTTAAAGGGTAAAAACAAGCATGAAAAGGCACTAAAAAGCAATTTAAGCAAATCAAAGCCTATAAGCTGATATACTAGAACCAAAAGGCACAGATTCAAACTATAACTTCTAAAGACTTTGAAAAAGAGTTTTAGACTTTAAAGTCTTTTAAAAGCTGTTAATAAGACTTAATTTAGGCTAAACAAAGATGGTTTAAAAGCCAAAAGTGGTTAAACAGTACTAACTCATGGTTAGTACTGCTTGTTCCAAACACCCCTTTAAATATCTAAAAAACATTTTTAAAACTAAAACAATTCAAGAGAATCATAAAACTAGATAAATTAAGCATGTAGAAGACAAAATAAGCACTAATAATACAGAGATAAGCAGAAATAATCTATGGAACAGTAAATGCAAAAAATTAAGCAAAAAAATGAAAAAGTAAAACTTACAAAAGTCCTTAGCTTTTGGTTAAGAACTTATCACCCCAAACACTTTTTAAACCAACCTAATGCTTATCCAATAAGCTTTATTACCCTGGCCATCCATTATTTACCATGCTCCATTGATTCGTGAATACATATGAGTGATTTTTGGTAAAAAGGACTTAAACACTATAAACTTAGGAAGTTTATGTTGTTTAAGGTATAACAGCATATATTATAGTAATAAGAGAGCTTATATGAGCTTATGAAAGACTTTTTTATTTTTCTTTTTTTTTTCTTTTTTTTTTTTAAACAACAATGTAACACATTAAACTTTAAAAATAAGCAAAATTTTTTTTCTTTTTTTTTTTTTTTTTTTTTTTTTTTTTTCTTCTTTTTTTCTTTTTTTTTTTTAACATAAAAACTTCAAATTTCATTAACTTTAAGAAGAGATTACAAGGCTTTGAATTTAAATGACAATATGAAAAATAAGTTGTAAAGTAAATAAAAACAAGTTAAACTACTCCTAAGTTACATCCCTTTAAATGTCGAAAATAAGCCCTATTTTATAAGCTGTTCACCAAGCTTGGGGTGTGTTAGTTGTGTTTCTTATGTGAGGGCTTCAAATCCATAATCATAGCTATCAAAAAATCTTGTTCACCAAGTCAATTCATCACAGCCCTTCATTTTTGTCTTCAAATCATCACCCAAAAATAATTCAAGGGATTGCCAAGGTAGAATTGTTTGTTTGTGGTGTGGGGTTTGTGAGAATGATAGGTTTGGGGAAGAGGGATGAATAGTGACATGTTTGTCGGGGTGCATGGGAGAGGTGAAAGGGATGGATGTTGGCAGGAAAAGGGTTTTGATTGGGATACAGGGTAACGGGTGTATGGAAGGGGTAATGGTGTTAGTGGTTAGGGACTAACATTGTTAGTCCTTAAGGACTGGCAGTGTTAGTCCTTAGGGACTAACGATGTAAAAGTTAATGGGTTTATTGGTTAAGTGGGTTTGGGCTTATGAACTTGGGCCGGGTAAAGTTATAAAAGTTTTTTGGACTTTAAACATTTAGGTTTTATAAATGAAGGCTTAATGGACTGACCCGGCCCACTAAATGGGTACGGGTTGGCCCATTTAAGATTTCTTCAGAATTGGCTTCGTCTTTGACTTTTGACTTTGACTTTTTGTACTCTTTCCAATCCCGTGCTCGGTTTTGTCAGTTTGGGATTTGTTTTTGTCCTTTAGTGAATATCCGATACCTGCACAGTAAATAACATAAAACAAGCATATATTTGGCATTTTATGTACGTTTTTGGTCATTTGGGGTCGTTTTATTAGGTAAAAAGTATGTGTTATTTAAGAACATACCAGTACCTGATGACGCAGACCCGATTTATGATACCGATGCAGAACCTGAAGTAGATGAGCCAGGTGATGAGTTGGTATATCCTGATCGTGTGGAGGCATTGGTTATTCAGAGAGTCTTAAATGTGTCTGTTTCAAAATATGTTGATGATAATTCGTGGCTTCGTAACAACATCTTTAGAACCAAGTGTACTTCCAAGGGGAAAATTTGTGATATGATTATAGATGGGGGCAGTTACAAGAATGTCATTTCTACATATATGGTTGAGAAGTTGGGAATGAAGACAGAAGACCATCCTGAACCGTACTAGTTAACCTGGTTAAAAAAAAGGAACACTGTTAAAGTCAGTAAACGTTGTCTTGTACAGTTTTCTATTGGTAAGATTTATAAAGATGAAGTGTGGTGTGAAGATATACCAATGGATGCGGCTCACATTCTATTAGGGCGTCCTTGGCAATTTGATAGGAAAACAAAACATGATGGGTTCCAAAACACTTATAGCTTTAAGAAGGATGGTGTGAACATTACTTTAGTTCCTTTTGATTCTCGTCAGACACAGGCAGAGGGTTCTAATTTGTTTATCAAGAAGACTGATTTTGAGGGACTTATGAAAGCCAGTCCATATGTGTTTACTCTTGTGGTTGTAGAAGAAAATGAGATTATCAGTGAAGCACCCTTAAAAGTTCAGCCATTGCCTAGAGAGTTTGCTGATGTGATTCCTAATGACATACCCCCTGGATTACCAGCTATGAGAGACATTCAGCATTGCATAGATTTTATTCCAGGTTCCGTAATCCCAAATAGACCAGCTTATCGGATGAATCTGAAGGAGTTTACGGAGCTTCAGAGACAAGTGACTGAGTTGCTGGAGAAAGGGTTGATTCAGGAGAGTATGAGTCCGTGTGCAGTACCTGCCTTGTTGGTACCCAAACATGGGGGGACTTTTTGGATGTGTATTGATAGTAGAGCTGTGAACAAGATAACGATCAAGTATCGTTTTCCTATTCCGCGATTGGATGATCTTCTTGACCAGCTACATGGTTCTACCATTTTTTCTAAGATTGATTTGAGGAGTGGATATCATCAGATTCGGATGCGACCTGGAGATGAATGGAAGACAGCTTTCAAAACTCGAGATGGATTGTACGAGTGGATGGTTATGCCTTTCGGGCTGTCTAATGCGCCGAGTACATTCATGCGCCTTATGAATCAGGTTTTTAAACCTTTTATTGGTCACTTTGTTGTCGTTTACTTTGATGATATTTTGATATATAGCAGCAGTCTTGAGCAGCATTTGTCCCATCTTCGGCAAATATTTTCTGTTTTACGGGCTCAGAAATTATATGCTAATGGGAAAAAGTGTCACTTCCTTGTGACTGAAGTGACTTTCTTGGGGTATATTGTTACTGGTAGCGGCATAAAAATGGACCCAGCAAAAGTTGAGGCGATTATTAGCTGGCCAACACCTTCCACTATTCATGACATTCGCAGTTTTCACGGGTTAGCGTCCTTCTACCGGCGTTTTATCTGGAATTTTAGTTCTATAATCGCGCCCTTAACTGAATGTATGAAGGGTGGTCGATTCACGTGGACAAGTGAGGCTGCCAAGGCTTTTGACATTCTAAAGGCTAAGGTAACCGAATTACCTAATTTTGATAAAGTTTTCCAGGTTGAGTGCGATGCCTCTAGGGTGGGCATTGGTGGTGTTCTAAGTCAAAATCAGTCAATTGATTTCTTTAGTGAAAAACTGAATGATGCGAGACGCAAGTATTCTACTTATGATAAGGAATTTTATGCTATTGTTCGTAGTTTGGATACTTGGCGACATTATTTACTTTCTAATGAATTTGTCTTGTTTTCTGATCATGAGGCTTTGAAATTTATTAATGGGCAACATAAGCTGAAGCCTCGCCATGCTAAGTGGGTGGAATTTATTCAGGCTTTTTCATTCGTTATTCGACATAAGGTTGGGTCGGATAATCAGGTTGCGGATGCGCTCAGTCGTCGTCATTCGTTAATTACCACTATGCAGATTCGAGTGCAAGGTTTTGATTCGTTTCTGGCTTTATGCGTTGACTCCTGATTTTAGGGAGATATGGAGTAAATGTGATAATGGTCCTTTTCAGCAGTTTTCCAAGCTGGATGGTTATTTGTTTAAAGGTGCGCGGTTATGTATTCCTCTTTGTTCTTTGCGTGAAGCTATTATTTTAGAGGGTCATGCAGGTGGATTAGCGGGTCACTTTGGGCGTGATAAGACCTTGGCCCTACTTCGTTTGTTTATTTTTTTTTTTATCTGATGGTTTAGTGAACAGTTTTATAGGCCCAAGATGGAGCGTGTTGTCAGCAGCTTCTTGAGGGTGTGTACTTGCCACATTGCCTAAAACGCAGAGTAGTAATGCAAGTTTGTATTACTCATTGTCTGTTCCTGTTGCTCTCCAGGAAGATGTCAGTTTGGATTTTGTTTTAGGTTTGCCTCGTACTCAGCGAGCTAAAGATTCTGTTATGGTAGTTGTTGATCGATTTTCGAAGATGGCTTATTTTGTATCTTGTTCGAAAACGTTTGATGCTAGTCAAGTAGCGAGGTTGTATTTTGCAGAAATTGTGAAGTTGCATGGTGTTCCTAAAACTCTTACTTCTGATCGAGATGTCAAGTTTATGAGTCATTTCTGGCGTACTTTGTGGACTCGTTTGGGCTCTAAGTTACAGTTCAGTAGTTCCCATCATCCTCAAACTGATGGACAGACTGAAGTTGTCAATCGGAGTTTAAGAAATCTTTTGCGCAGTTTAATTGAGGACAATGCCAAACAGTGAGATCTTATTCTTCCACAAGCTGAATTCGCCTATAACAGGTCGGTTAATCGCACCACAGGTAAAAGTCCTTTTGAAGTTGTGTATGGACGGAATCCGATTACTCTTCTGGATTTGGTTTCTGTTCCAGAGGTAGGGGAAGGGGCTGACCAGTCTGAGCAGATTAAAGAGTTGCATCGGTCGGTTCAAGAACATATTATTCGGCATAATAAACAATACAAGGAACATGCGGATAAGCGTCGAAAACAAGGTTTGTAATCGGAGGGTTGATCTAGTTTAGATTCATCTTCGTAAGGAGCGTTTTCCGGCAGGGCATTTTAGGAAGTTGAAACCGCGAGGATATGGTTCTTTTTGTGTTCTTAAATAGATCAACGACAACGCGTACAAGATCGAGCTTCCTAGTCATTATAATGTTTTTGTCAATTTTAATGTTGCAGATTTGTCGCCATACAAAGGAGATAGTGATGATGAGCCAGACTCGGGGTCAAGTCTTTTTCAAGAAGGGGAGGATGATGCAGAAGCGGTCAACGAGTGAGTCAACGTAACAAATACGCTTGGCGCTTATTTTGCGGCAACAAATTTCTATGGCTGATTGGGCTGAAATTTGCATGGTCACTCAGAAATGGCCCCACGGTCAAGACTCATTACATTAGCATAAGCCCTGTCAGTTTTGGGCCTTTCGGGGTCGTTTTGGGCCTCAAAAGGGCGTTTTTCTATTTTTAGACTTTATTTTGGACATAATCAATTATGTTTTGTGTGAGATTTTGTTTCTTTTTTAGTTAGAACTTATCCTCCTTTATAAGGACGATTTTAGGGTTGTCTCTAGCAGCTTTTAAGAAACCTAAAAGTTTATTAAATAAGAGAATCTCTCGTTTTGAGAATTTCAGATTAGTTCTTGTGTTTGGGTGGCTTGTTTTTATATTCGATCTTCATTATTTGGCATCATAGCTTTTAGGTGATCATGGAAACACGTGGTAGAAGGAAAGTTGTTGGGGAACCAACACCTCCTGCTTGTGATCCTCGTGATGTAGAGACTATTGAAAGGCTACAACAGCGGATCCAAGAACTCTAGCTCCAACAATTACGGTCGTACTCGCTAGCAGAAGAGGCGGAAGCTGAACCCAACATCTGGGACGATAAGTCAGTGGACGTCAATCCTTTTGGCGGAGAAAAACCTAGGTATGTTAATCATCTTTATCAACCTCGTCGTAATGATCATGCTATAGATCGCGACAATATATATCGTGATGATCCTATTCGTAGTCTGGGATTGAAGATTGAGATCCCTGAGTTTACGGGTAAGGTTCATCCGGATGATTTTATTGATTGGTTGAGTATGGTTGAACGGGTGTTTGATGTGCGGGATATCCCTGACAAGCTGAAAGTGAAACTCGTGGCCATTAAGCTTTGACAACATGCTTCGTTATGGTGGGATCATGTTAATAAGAGGCGACGAATTGAAGGGAAATTGAAAGTTAATACTTGGAAAAGATAAAGAAACTAATGAAGGCTAAGTTTCTACCAGAGAATCATCATCAAGAGGCTTTTCTTGACTATCATAATCTGTCCCAACAGAACATGACCGTGGAAGAGGTTATCAATGAGTTCGATAAGCTTCGTATGAGGTGTGATGTAGTTGAAGAAGAAGAGCAGGTTATCGCACTGTTTTTTGGGAATCCTTAACCCTGATATTGCTGATATTGTAAGTCTTCAACCTTATTAGACCTATACGGATGTTTGTCGTTTAGCTTTAAAGGTTGAAAAACATATTAAGGCAAAGAGTAAGGGTTCCACTAGTCGTTTCACCCCACCTACCAGAACCGCTCCCCCTACAGCACCTAAAGCCACCACCTCCACAACCTCGGCTGCGGGTAATACTAGAGAACGTGTTGACAATGCCCCTCATTGTTACAAGTGTAGTGATCTTGGGCATTATGCACGTGATTGTCCGAATCTAAAAACACTGGCCTTCGTACCTGATGACGCATGCCCAATTTATGATACCGATGCAGAACATGAATTAGATGAACCAGGTGATGAGTTGGTATATCTTGATCGTGGAGAGGTGTTGGTTATTCAGAGAGTCTTAAATGTGGCTGTTTCAAAATCTGTTGATGATAATTTGTGGCTTCGTAACAACATTTTTAGAACCAAAGTGTACTTCCAAAGGGAAAATTTGTGATATGATTATTGATGGGGGCAGTTGCGAGAATGCAGTTTCTACATATATGGTTGAGAAGTTGGGAATGAAGACAGAAGACCATCCAGAACCAAACCAGTCCACTAGGTTAAAAAAGGAAACACTGTTAAAGTCTGTAAACGTTGTCTTGTGCAGTTTTCTATTGGTAAGAGTTATAAAGATGAAGTGTGGTGTGAAGTTATACCAATGGATGCGGCTCACATTCTATTAGGGCGTCCTTGGCAATTTGATAGGAAAACAAAACATGACGGGTTCCAAAACACTTACAGCTTTAAGAAGGATGGTGTGAATATTACTTTAGTTCCTTTTGATTCTCGTCAGACACAGGCAGAGGATTCTAATTTGTTTATGAAGAAGACTGGTTTTGAGGGACTTATGAAAACCAGTCCTTATGTGTTTACTCTTGTGGTTGTAGAAGAAAATGAGATTATCAGTGAAGATCACGTACAAGTTCAGCCATTGCTTAGGGAGTTTACTGATGTGATTCTTGATGACATACCCCCTGGATTATCGGCTATGAGAGACATTCAGCATTGCATCGATTTTATTCCAGGTTTTGCTATCCCGAACAGACCAGCTTATCAGATGAATCCAAAGGAGTTTGCGGAGCTTCAGAGATAAGTAACTGAGTTGCTGGAGAAAGGGTTGATTCAGGAGAGTATGAGTCCGTGTGCAGTACTTGCCTTGTTGGTACCCAAATATGGGGGGACTTTTCGGATGTGTATTGATAGTAGAGCTGTGAACAAAATAACGATAAAGTATCATTTTCCTATTCCGCGATTGGATGATCTTCTTGACCAGCTACATGGTTCTACCATTTTTTCAAAGATTGATTTAAGGAGTGGATATCATCAGATTCGGATGCGACTTGGAGATGAATGGAAGACAGCTTTCAAAACTCGAGATGGACTGTACGAGTGGATAGTTATGCCCTTCGGTTTATCTAATGCACCGAGTACATTCATGCGCCTTATGAATCAGGTTTTTAAACCTTTTATTGGTTAGTTGGTTGTCGTTTACTTTGATGATATTTTGATATATAGCAGCAGTCTTGAGCAGCATTTGTCCCATCTTCGGCAAATATTTTCTGTTTTAAGGGCTTAGAAATTATATGTTAATGGGAAAAAGTGTCACTTCTTTGTGACTTAAGAAACTTTCTTGGGGTATATTGTTACTGGTAGTGGCATAAAAATGGACCCAGCAAAAGTTAAGGTGATTATTAGCTGGCCAACACTTTCCACTATTCATGACATTCGCAATTTTCACGGGTTAACGTCCTTCTACCGGCGTTTCATCCAAAATTTTAGTTTTATAATCGAGCCCTTAACTGAATGTATGAAGGGTGGTCGATTCACGTAGACAAGTGAGGCTGCCAAGGCTTTTGAAATTCTAAAGGCTAAGGTAACCGGGGCTCCTATTTTGGCATTACCTAATTTTGATAAAGTTTTCCAGGTTGAGTGTGATGCCTCTGGAGTAGGCATTGGTGGTGTTATAAGTCAAAATCAGCGGCCAATAGCTTTCTTTAGTGAAAAACCGAATGATGCGAGACGCAAGTATTCCACTTATGATAAGGAATTTTATGCTATTGTTCGTAGTTTGGATACTTGGCGACATTATTTACTTTCTAATGAATTTGTCATGTTTTCTGATCATGAGGCTTTGAAATTTATTAATGGGCAACATAAGCTGAAGCCTCGCCATGCTAAGTGGGTAGAATTTATTCAGGCTTTTTCATTCGTTATTCGACATAAGGTTAGGTCGAATAATCAGGTTGCGGATGCGCTCCACATCGTCATTCGTTAATTACCACTATGCAGATTCGAGTGCAAGGTTTTGATTCATTTCGTGGGCTTTATTTCGATGACTCTGATTTTTGGGAGATATGGAGTAAATGTGATAATGGTCCTTTTTAGCAGTTTTCCAAGCTGGATGGTTATTGGTTTAAAGGTGCGCGGTTATGTATTCCTCTTTCTTCTTTGCGTGAAGCTATTATTTTAGAGGGTCATGAAGGTGGATTAGCGGGTCACTTTGGGCGTGATAAGACCTTGGCCCTACTTCGTGAACAATTTTATTAGCCCAAGATGGAACATGATGTCAACAGGCTTCTTGAGAGGTATCGTACATGCCACATTGCCAAAACTCATAGTAGTAATGCAGGTTTGTATACTCCTTTATCTGTTCCTGTTGCTCCATGGGAAGATGTCAGTTTGGATTTTGTTTTACATTTTCCTCGTACTCAGCGAGCTAAAGATTCTGTTATGGTAGTTGTTGATCAATTTTTGAAGATGGCTCATTTTGTACCTTGTTCGAAAACGTTTGATGCTAGTCAAGTAGCGAGGTTGTATTTTGCAGAAATTGTGAAGTTGCATGGTGTTCCTAAAACTCTTCCTTCTGATCGAGATGTCAAGTTTGTGAGTCATTTATGGCGTACTTTGTGGACTCGTTTGGGGTCTAAGTTACAGTTCAGTAGTTCCCATCATCCCCAAACTGATGGGCAGACTGAAGTTGTCAATCGGAGCTTAGAAAATCTTTTGCGTAGTTTAATTGGGGACAATGCCAAACAGTGGGATCTTATTCTTCCACAAGCTGAATTTGCCTATAACAGGTCGGTTAATCGTAACACAGGTAAGATTCCTTTTGAAGTTGTGTATGGACAAAATCCAATTACTCCTCTGAATTTGGTCCATGTTCCAGAGGTGGGTCAGTTTAGTGAGGAAGGGGCTGACCAGTCTAGGCAGATTAAAGTGTTGCATCGGTCGGTTCAAGAACAGATTATTCGACATAATAAACAATACAAGGAACATGCGGATAAGCGTTGTAAACAGATTTGGTATCGGGAGGGTGATCTAGTTTGGATTCATCTTCGTAAGAAGCATTTTCCGGCAGGGCGTTTTGGGAAGTTGAAATCGTGAGGATATGGTCCTTTTTGTGTTCTTAAAAAGATCAACGACAACGCGTACAAGATCGAGCTTCCTAATCATTATAATGTTTTTGTCACTTTTAATGTTGCAGATTTATCGCCATATAAAGGAGATAGTGATGATGAGCCAGACTCGGGGTCAAGTCTTTTTCAAGAAGGTGAGGATGATGCAGAAGCGGTCAACGAGTGAGTCAACGTGACAAATACGATTGACTCTTATTTTACGGCAACAAATTTCTATGGCTGATTGGGCTGAAATTTGCATGGTCA
>BQNB010027176.1:0-41171 GCA_026074375.1 Tanacetum coccineum | reverse complement strand
AAGTGGTCTTTGTCTTCTCCAAATCAAGAACCCTGTTTTGTAAAGTGGTACATAGTTCCATCAATTCATCAAGTTTAAGTCTATCCTCATCACTTTGAAGTGTGTTACCTCTTACGAGCAGTGAATCATTGAAATGTTTAGATACACTCTCAAACCTAGTTTGAGCAATAGTATCCCCCATGGTTTCTTGGCACCCTAGACCACTACCTGAAGTAGTTCCTAGGGAACTAGATTTATTAGGTGTTGCCTTGGATTGGGTCTTATTGATGTTACCACTGTCATGCTCTGCTTCTAAGCTAGAAGCAGTTGTGGCAGCCTTTACCAAATTGTCACCCAACTCCTTATGGATAGCCTTATCTACAACATTTTCAATAGGACCACTAGGCTGAGGTACCTGGATGTCCTTTATTTTAGGCTTCCTAGGTTGTTGTATCTTTTGAGGTTGAGTAGATGGTTGAATAAAGGTGGGTGTGTAATAGGATCAGTTGGAATTGATGAACCTTCACCTATTTATGATTGGTTTTGTACCACCATTGTTTGAAATAAAGATGTTACTCTACCAGAAAAACCTTTGCCTACCCTTCTTATATTTCCAAAAATCTTTTTAGTGTGAGAGGGTGCAATATAAATTCTCTTATGAGTTGGCAGCCCTTCAAGTTGTTGGTCTAAAAATACTTGTACAAACCTTTGATACATCAAAAATTTGTCAAACAAATTATCTAAGTTTCTAATCATACTTTCAAAAATGAATTTTAAAAAGTTAAAGTTCTAGTTTGTAGCTAAACAGATAATGGCAGATGCCATAGTACTACTAAACTCATTCCATGCATTAGTCTTTGGACTTAGACATTATAAAATAGTATGAATTAGAAATTTCCATTATGGGGAAAAGAATGGTTTATAGAAAGTTAGTTTTTGTGAAATTTTCTCACACCCCATCAGTGTAAGTTGTTCAAAAATGGTAGAATTCGATAAACAATCAACACCTTCCTCATCTACTAGTTGAAGATCCCTTCTAACAGATGATTCAATGATAATTATCTTCTTGCCATCTACTAGGGCATGTAACTGTGCTTCCTCATTGAGAGTTTTGACCTTGACAGTAGACCAGAACTGTTCGATGCAAGAAATATATATAGTAGGATTAATGGTTAGTGCATACCTTATAGGGTGTGCATTCAATAAATCTACTATTCGTTCAAACCCATCACTCTCTATGGGTTTAGACAAAAATGCGACCATATTATGAGTATCAACAAACTTTAGAGTCATTATGTATGTTGGGTTTTGATAATGGATGATAAAATTGAGTTAGGGTTTGTAGTTAGAGAGTATTTGAAAGAGTGAAATTGATTAAAGAGTCGATTGAAACCCTTAATCAAAGTATTTATGGAAAATACCCTCAACAACATTAACTTTCACCCAACAATAGTAACCTAACAGTAGTAAGTTATGCCTAGCAGTATTAACTTTGAGTCACCAACATTAACTCTAATTCCATTCTAAACAACTTTTCCATCATCAATTTAACACTTTTCTTTGCTTTTATTACAAAATGTTAGTCCAAAAACCAAGAAAATACAAGCCATAGCAATTTTTACAATTTTCATAATATTAATTTTACCTAACAGTATTAAGTATAACTAATAGTAGAAACTCAGCAGTATTAAGTATAACCAGCAGTAGTAATAATACTTAATAGCAGAAACTTTTAATGACATGAATAAGAGTACTAATTCATATAAAACTCTACAAAAACATAAAGAGATAAAAGACTTTAAAGATTTAGCATTCCAATACTAACAATCAAATATTGAAATCTACTTACATCAAAAGCTTTTGTAAGCAAATCTGCAACATTCTTGTCAGTATGGATTTTGACCATTTGAATTAATTTATTTTCATTGCAATCTCTAATAAAATAATGTTTGATCTCTATATGCTTTGTATTTTTTAATGAAAACAGGATTTTTAATTATGCAAATAGTACTGTTATTGTCAACAAAGATTTTGGTATGTATAAAATTGTACCCATAATCAAGTAGTTGATTCTGAATCTAAAGTATTTGTCCACAACAACTTGAAGCAGCCACATACTCAGCTTCTATTATGGAATTTGCAACCACTGTCTATTTTTTGCACTGCCATGATATTAATCTATATCCAAGGAATTGACAACCTCCTGTTGTAGACCTCCTATTGTAGACTTCCTATCCAATCTTACTCCAGCATAATCACTATCAGTGTATGCTACCAAATCAAAAAGAGAATCTTTTGGATACCAAAGGCCCAAATTTGGTTGACCTTTTAAGTATCTAAATATCCTTTTCACAGTATGAAGATGTGAAACATTTGGATTGACTTGGTATCTAGCACAAGCACACACTGCAAACATGATGTTAGGTCTTGAAGATGTAAAATACATCAATGAACCAATCATTGACCTATACATATGAACATCCACTTCTTCACCATTTTCATCCTTGAGGAGAGGCTTTTGAGGTTCCATTAGTGTGCTTGCAGTCTTGACTTCTATAAACCCAAATTTCTTTAAAATTTCATCAACATATTTAGCTTGACTAATAAATATGCCATCCTTCTTCTGCTTCACTTGTAATCCCAAGAAGAATGTAAGCTCTCCCATAGAACTCATCTAAAATTTCGCATGCATCAACTTTTCAAATACAATGCATAGCTCCTTCTTTGTTGAACCAAAGATGATATCATCCACATAAACTTGGACCAGCAAAATATCACCTTTATACCTTTTGATGAATAAAGTCTTGTCAATTTTCCCTCTTTAAAACCATTGTCCAATAGATATGTTGACAAGGTTTCATACCAAGCTCTAAGAGCTTGATGTCATACAGTGCTTTTTCAACCTTGTATACTCTATTAGGAAAGTCTGGATCTTCAAATCCTGGTGGTTGACATACATACACCTCTTCTTTAATCTTCCCCATAAAGAAAAGCACTTTTTACATCCATTTGATACACCATAAAATCTTTAAATGAAGCATACGATAAAAATAGCCTAATTGCCTCAATTCTTGCAATAGGGGCAAAGACTTTATCATAGTCAATCCCTTTTTCTTGTGTGTACTCGTGAGCAACCAATCTTGCTTTATTTCTTATCATAATTCCCCTTTCATCCTTTTTATTCTTGAAAACCTATTTAGATCCTATAGCCCTTTTTCTATTTGGTAAATCCACTAAAGTCCAAAATTCTTGTAACTTGAATTGTAGAAGCTCTTCCTGCATAGCCTTTATCCAACTTGGATTCTTCAATGTATGAATTACCTTTTTGGGTTCTTCCTGTGATAAAAAGCAAGCAAACAAGCAATTTTGAAGGTCTTTATGGTTTGTTCTTTGTTGAATAGTACTAATAAATCCATGTTCCTCCAAATTCTTTGACATCTTTCTTGTTTGTGTAGCTGATTGCAAATCTCCAATCATTTGATTAAGAGGATGATTTTTATGAATTCTTATAGTTAGAATAGGAATGACTTTGATTGTTGTATCCAAATTGTTCATGTCAGCCACTGCACCATCACCTTCATCATCTCTTAAGAAGTTAAATATGCTATAATCTTCCAAAGCAGACATATTTGGATCAAATGCAAGTTCAATGATTGTTTTTCCACCAACAACATTAACCTCATTTGTGCCAGCAGTATTAACATTGTTAGTGTTGTTAACATTATCTTCCTTCTCTTGATCATTACATTCACTTTCTTTTCTTGGATCTTTATCAACCTTCTTTTCATCATCACTTGATCATGAGAACTCTTTGGTTCTTGAGAATATGGTGGATCAGCAGTCCATAATGGTAGCAAAATCTAATCTTTGACAGGTTCTGTCTTCTTTTTAGCTTGACATGCATTATCACTTGCTTTTGTATCTATAAAACCATTAGACTGTGTACGTGCAACAATTGGCTCATAATTCATTATTCTTGTTAGTGCATCAATATCAAATAGCCAATCTGGTCCACTACCTACAACATTAGGTGTACTCTCACTAAACCTAATATGCAAGTTTTCTTCCACTATCCTTGTTCTACTATTGAATACTCTAAAGGCTTTATTATTCAAAGAGTATCCAACAAAGAAACCTTCATCAGCCTTACCATCAAATTTGTCTAAGTGATCTATGGTATTGAGAATGATAACAAGACACCCAAATGGTCTCATAAAACTTAAAGTTGGTGTTCTACCATGAAAAAGTTCATATGGGGTCTTGTTATGAGGCTTAACTACAAACACTTTATTTTGCACATAGCAAGTAGTATTAACTGCTTCTGCCTAAAAGTAGTTGGCAACTTAGAATCAGCTAGCATAGTCTTAGCAGCCTCAATTATTGTTCTATTCCTCCTATCAGCAACTCCATTTTGTTAAGGAGTTCTAGCGACACTAAATTGTCTCAAAATGCCCTTCTTTTTACAAAACTGATTCATTTCTCTATTCTTGAACTCAGTCTTATTATCACATCTAATCACCTTAACTTTGTGATCTACTAGATCTTCTATCCCAGTTATAAAGGACTTAAGAATGCCACTAGTCTCATCCTTAGAAGTTAGAAAGAAAACCCATGTAAACCTACTGTAATCGTCTATGACAACTAGGCAATACATTTTATTCATAAGGATTTTTACAAATGTTGGGCCAAACAAGTCCATATGCAACAAATGTAAAGGAACTTTGATTGAGTTCTCTGTTTTGGACTTACAAGAGGCTCTGTGCTGCTTTCCCTTTTGACAAGCAACACAGGTTTGATCATTTTCAAAAAGTTTGGAAGGTAAACCTCTTACAAGATTTCCCTTAACCAGTTTATTCATGGTTTTAATGTTTAAGTGACCTAGCCTTCTGTGCCAAAGTTTAGATTCATCAGATGTGGCTTTTGTAAAGAGGCAAGTTAAACCTCCTTTAGAAACTATGTTCTTTAAATCAACACTATACATATTGTTCTTTCTAGGAACTCTAAATAAAACTTAACTTTCATCAATTAACTTAAAGTTTGGAGACAAAACAATACATTCAGTGTCATTAAAAAGAACACTATTCCTTTTATCACACATTTGTGAGACTCTAAAGAGATTAAACTTTAACTCTCTCATAAGATACACATTTTCAAAATCTAGATTACCAGTTTTAATGGTACATTTTCCTGTGATTTTCCCTCCTTTGGGGTTCCCTCCAAAAGCAACATATCCTCCATCTATCTCTTCATAGTCTATAAGATAGGACATGTTCCATGTCATGTGCCTTGAGCATCCACTATCAATCACTCCTTGATCCTGTAAATCTATTTGTGGATTGCCCTACACATTAGATAAGAAAATCAGTTTCTTTTGGGGACCCAAGCCATCACTGACTTGGATCTGCCTTGTGCATCAACATAATCAAACTTCTTTAGGGTGATTGATGCACTGTTGTGTTTAGAAACATGGTCTAAGACTTTAGTCTCTAAGATCTTTATGGTCTTAGTTTCCTAAACCCAACAAGCTGATGCCTTAACAGCATTAACCTGGTTTCCCTTAACAGCATTAAGTACTGCTTTTGGCTTAGCAGTATTAACATTTTTACCCTAACAGATAAACCTTGATTCATATACTGATTTTAATGCTGTGCTCTTATTAATGGGCCTCTTAACAGTTGAATGTGCTGTTTTAGAAAGATATGACATTGGTCTAGCAGCATTCACTGTTGTTTCTGAGTGAGCAGTATTAACTTGTCTAGCAATATTAACTAATACTAAGCCAGACTTCATTAGTACTACTCTTGGAACCATGTTCCTTTTAGCACAAGGGTGAGTCTTTTTAATAAAAAGTTTATGGATGATTCACCCTTGAGCAATTGTTCCAAACAGGTTTAAAAACCGATCCTTTGATTTTGAAACTGTTTTTGATGGTAATAGCAATCAACTTGCAAATGATCAAAGCTTCCACACACATAACAGGCCTTATTAAACATCTTAAAATTACTTCCTAATTTTTAAGACATCATATTGTTCCAATTTCTTTGATTGCCTCTTAGATTGTGAGTGTTTTGCCTATGTTTCTTAACTTGTTTAACAGTTTTCCTAGCAGTTTTCTCTTGTTGCTTAGGTTTGACAAACTCTATCTTAGCAATACTAGGCTTAACTATTTTCCTCTCAATTTTAGTTTGAGGCACATCTTCTTCCTCATTATCTGACACCTATTCTTCAATAATTGGGGCATCATCATTCTTCCTAACTACTTTACACTCTTCTTCACTGGGCATAGCTTTACAGTTCTCAACTACAGGCTTATTAACAAACTCATCTAAACCAGTAAAAGACAAATCAGGTGTTGGAGGCATGAAATTTCCTATATAGGGAGGTGGAACTGCATTATAGCCTAAACCTTTATTGCAATTATCAACAATCTGAGACTCTATGATCTTGTTTAAACTTTTAGATGCATTTTCAAATTTATCTACATTAAATTGAATGCTATCTTTTTCTTTTTAAACTTTTTCAATCTTCTTCCTAAGCTCTCCAATAGTTATTTCTCCTACTTGAATATCCCATTTTAAGCCATTAATTTTTTGTACATAAACAGACTTATTCTTTTTATAAAATTCAAGTTTTTCTTCTACTGATTCTAAAACTGTTTTATAACCTACAACCATTAAAATAGATTTCTCTAAATCTCTTAATAGTTGATCATTTTAAGATTTAAGTAATTTAACAGTTTCCATACAAGATCTTGAACAATTTGAATCACTGGATACCTCTGAGTCAGAACTTGAAGATGAGTAAGCCATGAGTGCATAATTAGGCCCTTCCTCTACCTGATCACTCCAGTCATATCCACTAAGACCATCACATGACACCAAAGCTGTGGAAGTAGTTGTTTCCATAGGCACACTCTTTCTTAAGCTTTCCCTATTCTTGTTGTCTTGATTTCTTAGAGCTTTACACTCTCTAGCAAAATGTCCCCTCTTATGGCAGTTATAACACTCAACTTTGGACTTATCAAAACCAATAGTCTCATTGCGATTAACAGTAAGCTTCCTTCCTGTATTCTTCAAAAACCTTCTAGCCCTCATAGTTAACATGGCCATTTGCCATCTCAAATCCATCTCTTCTATGTCATCAGGATGGATTTGTTGCAAGTCCTCATGTGAAAGTTGAGGACTATTTGGTTGACTAGCAAAGAATAAACAAATAACAGCATCACTCAAGCTATTAATATTTGTAGAGTAAGCAGTATTAACTTGAGTGCTAGCAGTAGTAACTCTATGAGCAACATTAAATGCTTTATTAGAGCTGCTAGTGTTGTTATTTGAAGAGGACACAAAAGCCATGTTCTGTGTGCTTGAACTTGAGCTAGACATCCCTTTGACTTCTGGTTCATACACCTTGAGGTTGTTATAGAGGTCATACATGCTCATTGTATCCAACTCAGCTTTATTCCTCCACACAACAACATGTGTGTTCCACTCAGGTGACAAACTTCTTAATAACTTTTGATTAACATCTTCTTGTGAAAGCTTTTTACCCAAAAGCTTCAACTAACTCACAAGCTTTTGAAGCCTATCAAAAGTTTGATCAAGCATCTCTGAGCTTGGAGCAGTGAAGTTTTCATATTGCTGCTTTAATAGATTCCTTTGAGTCTTTTTAGTAGCTTCATTCCTACCAAATCTCTTTTCAATAGCTTCTAGGCACCTTCTTATGCATCATAATGGGTTAACTTAACTGATGTTCATTAGGAATTTCCATCATTAAAGTACTTCTAGCTTTCACCTCTAATCTTCTCTGAGCCTTATCCTTAGCAAATGTAATAGGCGTCACTTGCTCGTTACCTTCCATAATTGTTGTTTTTGGTAAGGTTGCACCATTCTCTATGACTTCCCATAGTGCATAGTCTATCATCTAGATGTATTGTTCAATCCTCATCCTCCATAACTCAAACTCACCGGGTTTGAGCATGGTGAACTTGGATTGATGGAGTTGCAGCCACCAGGTGTGCAGACTCTTGTCATTATCTTTTAGCAAAGTTTCTTCTTGTACACAAACAGATTCTTCTTAGGCACATTTCGCAAACAAGCTTGGATACCACTTGTTGATCCCACTTTAATAGATCGAATTCCTTAAGCTTGTATAAGGATTAGTTATATTAGATAAATCTAACACAACTATAGTAGAAACTATGTTTGAGTGTATTAAAGATTATGCGGAATCTAATCTTTAATATTAAGAAGAATTCTTAGTGAAATAGTAAAACTAAGAACATATAATTCAACAAACAATAAAGCTCCAATATTATCAAGCAAATAATACGAATACTCTTACAGTATTAGGGTTACAAAACCTTGAAGCTAAGAATAATTATGAGATCAGATACATCAAACTTTATACCCTAGGACCTCCTTTTATACACCAAGGAGTCCTAAATGGCTTACAATACTTTCCTAAGTAATCATAATCTTCTAAACAAATAACTTATATATATCTTTTACCAAAGTATCTCATACAAATCACATAAGCAGTACTAACTAACTCAACAATACTAACTTCTTCACTAGTAGCATTAACTCCTTCAGCAGCATTAACTTTGTACTAACAGTAGTAACTTTACACTAGCAGTACTAACTACTTAGAATATTTTCTAGTCTTTATCTTTGAGCAGTCTTAACTTCCATTAGCAGTAGTAACTTTACACTAGTAGTATTAACTTCATTAGAGCAGTCTTAACATTGTACTGACAGTTGTAACTTCACCAGTTGTATTAAACACTTAGAATAATTTTCATTAAAATTCTCCAGCAGCACTAACTTTGACTGAGCAACATTAACATCACTAAGAGCAGCAATAATCCAAACAGCATCAATAAGGCTTTTAATCCCAACATAAAGGATCAACTGTGTTCATCTCGTGAAATAAGTAAATCAAAGAGAAGCACCTTCAAGATAAAAATTGTTCCAAGTTCTAAAGGACGGTTACATTTGATTCATATAGACTTATGTGGTCCTATGCGTGTTGAAAGTATAGGAACCCTAAACACTATCCCATATCACAACTACATATACAAAACTATGGAAGAAAGTAGAAAGACAGAGATGAAGATCTAGAAAGGGAAAGAGGAGAGGTGGTGGAAGGAAACACTTGATAGAAAATGAAATACAAGGTAACCAACACCATCTTAACATGCTAGGAGGGTTGTTTATATAGGCAAGACCATATAGACGCCTAGGTTTAACCAAAATGGTTTAGGCTTGGCTTTGAATGGGTTTTTGGCCCGATACATGGATAATATTAGCTTAAAGTCAAAGCCCGTATACCTGACTATCCTATTACAAAATTCCTATTACGTAGATTGACACTAATAAAGATGACCATTACATTCTTGTTTGACTTTGAATATTTTTAAAGCTAATAGAAAGCATCAATGGAAAGAAATACATTATGGTGATTCTAGATGACTACTCTTGATACACATGGACTTATTTTCAAAGATCTAAGGACGAAACACCAGAAGTACTTATCGACTTTATAAAGATGATTCAATAGGTCTTCAAGCACAAGTCATAACTATTCGAACTGACAAAGGCACATAGTTCTTAAACAAGACACTGCAAACCTACTTTAAATAAGAAGGATTTAGTCACCAAATAACAATTACTTAAACATCTTAACAGAACAACGTTGTAGAAAGACGGAACCGTACTCTGGTTGAGGCTGCTCGATCAATGCTTTCGGCGTCTAAACTTCCACTCATCTTTTGGGTTGAAGTAATAGCAACCGCATGTTACACCCAGAATAGACCTCTCAACATTCCAGAAATGAAAAGACACCATAATCCTTAATGAAAGGAAACCTACTCTCAAATTTCTTTACATTTTTGACTGCACTTGTTACATAGTAAGAGATTGTAAAAACCTTGACAATATGAAGGAAAAGGAGGATCCGTGCATTTTTTAGATTATGCAACAAAATCACAGGGATATAGAGTCTACAACAAGAGGACCAGATTAATCGTTGAATCTATTCATATCAACTTTGATGAACTCAAGGAAGTAATGCAGTTGAACAAAATAGTTTAAGTCTCGTGCCCAATGACAAATGACGTCTGATGACAACACTTCAGGCCTCGCTCCACAACGACAACATGCGTCAAATTATGACAACTCCGGCCTCGCGCCCTAATTACAAGATGTTTCTCCTCTAGAAAACAATATAAATACATCACTACAAGAACTGGAATTACTAATCAGTCCTATGTATGAAGAATACTTCAACTGAGGAAATCAAAGTGTATCCAAATCTTCCACTCTCTCTAATAATCTTCAACAACAAGATACACCACCTACATTAAATGTTCAACCTAAATTAGAACCGATCACTCCACTAATAGACGTTAATGCTAAGGAAAATAACACTGATCAAGTAAAAGATTCACAATTTGAAGTGTATAAGTTTATCAATCCTTTTGCTTCACCGAGAATAGAAGCTGATGAGTCTTCCTCATGCAAAATTGATACTTAAAACATGCGTACATTCTACCAAAGACACCGTTCCAACTACCATTAGACCAAAGATCATCTATTAAAACAAGTTCATGGAAATCCATCCAAGCCAGTGCAGACACGACGATAACTTGCTACAGATCCTGAGATGTGCATGTTCGCACTCACTGTGAGTAAAGCTGAACCAAAGAACATCAAGGAAGCATTGGCTAATCACCCATGGATCAAAGCAATACAGGAAGAGTTTCATCATTTTGACAGACTAAATGTTTGGGAACTTATTGACAAACCTTTTGGAAACACTATGATTAATCTAAAGTGGTTATGGAAGAACAAGAAAGATGAAGACAATACTGTTATTCACAATAAGGCATGACTTGTAGCTAAGGGATATCGTCAGGAAGAGGGTACTGATTTTGAAGAATCTTTTGCACCAGTCACTCGATTAGAAGCTGTTTGGATTTTCGTTGCCTACGCTACACATAAATCATTTACTATCTACCAGATGGACATGAAAATAGCTTTCTTAATGGTCCACTGAAGGTAGAAGTGTATATAAATCAGCCAGATGGATTCGTTGATATTGATCATCCAGAAAAAGTCTAACGTCTTCGGAAAGCACTTTATGGATTAAAGCAAGCTTCAAGAGCCTGGTATGATGAACTGTCAAAATTCCTAATATCCAAAGATTTTTATAAAGGTACTATAGACCCTACCCAATTTACAATAAGATACGGGAAGGACATATTGCTTGTTTAAATTTATGTAGATGATATCATTTTCGTGTCTACAAACCTAAAATTGTCTACAAAATTAAAAAAAATAATGCACAGTAGATTCGAAATATCCATGATGGGAGAACTAAAATTCTTTTTTTAAGACTGTAGGTTCACCAATCCCCACGATGTATCTTCATAAACCAGTCTAAGTATGCTTTAGTAACCAAATGGATAAATGTGACATCATTGGTACACCAATGGCCACATAACCTACACTGGATGCAGATCTGAGTGGTACACTCGTAGATCAAATATAATACCAAAGTATGATTGGGTCACTTATGTATCTGACATCTAGCAGACCAGATCTAGTGCATGCAACATGTTATTGTGCACGTTATCAAGCTAGACCAACTGAAAAACACACCAAGGAGGTTAAAAGGATCTTTCGATACCTAAAGAAGACCATTCACATGGGACTCTCGTATCTAAATGATTTCGGTTTTGAACTAACCTCTTTTTCAAATGCTAACCATGTAGGTTGTCTTGATACATGCAAAATCACTTTTGGGGGAATCTAATTCCTAGGTGATAAACTGGTTAGTTGGTCATCCAAGAAGCAGGACTACATTGTGATGTCAACTAAAAAATCCAAGTATGTGGTTTTAACTACAAATTGTCTCAAGTCCTTTGGATGAGAACACAACATACGGATTATGACTTTAACTACAACAAAATATCAATGTACTGCGATTCCAAGTCAGCCATAGCCATCTCGTGCGACCATGTGCAGCACTCCCGCACCAACCACATCAATGTCAGTTACCATTTCATCAAGGAACAGGTTGACAATGGTATATTCGAATTATACTTTGTCAAGATTGAGTACCAGTTCGCTGACATGTTTATAAAAGCTCTTTAGAAGGAAAGGTTTGAGTACCTTGTTGGACGACTCGGTATGAGATGTTTGACTCTAGCAAAATTGGAGGTTCTGGCAAATGAACCTGCTTGATATATTCAATCAAACATCGACTTGTAATTTTTTTAAACAAAATACAAAAATATAAAATTTCAAAAAGAAAATACAAAATCAAAAAATCAAAAAAGTTCAAAAAGAATCTTCTCGGCATGTCTCTTAGAATCGCTAACATTTACGTACCTAGAAATGTCAATTAACATTGACACGGGTATGTAAATGAAGTTCGAGCAAGAGTTCAAACGTTTCAAAACAAGTCATTTCTAATTTTCTTAATGGCTTGTGTAAAAATAAGTACATAATTCGGACTTCAAAGAAAGGAAAGTTTATCTTTAAAGATAACTTATCCTAACAATGAGAAGAGCAATTTTCTCTGTCTTGAGCTATTTATGCAAAACACTTAAAGTTTTGAGTTTAAGATAACGACTTGTAATCCCTCTCAAATTAAAACTCAGACTCCAACGACAAAGGAGAGTGTACGCATAAGTTCGCTTATCCTTAGCATTAGAATAGAAGTCTTCTAACAAGTGGGTTTTTCAAAAGTTGAACACAATTTTCAAAGAATGATTTTCATGACAAAGTTTCAGTAATCTCTTCTGTGATTTCTTTCAAAATTGTGTGTTCAACACTCCCTTCCTCACGGAACTTTCAAAATCAATCATTTTTATAAGTGGATCAATATTTGAGGGGGAGTTTCTTAAAAACCAAAGTTTGAATGCTTTTGGATACATCATTTCACTATAATTTTATGTATTCAAAACATTTAACTATATTTCATATGGTGTCTTAGCACAATTTTCTTTTGCAAAAAGATTTTCATCAAGACAAATTTCAATCGTGGTATCTTTCAAAATAGTGTGCTAGACATTCACAAAATGTTTCTTAACAACATAAATCGTAATTAAATGACATAATAATTTTTGATGAGTGTGGATATATCGACAAGCGCGCAGCGATCGAAGCTACATCCGGTCTAAGACGACTTTTTTTTGCATTTTTTTTTCATATTGAAAAAGTATGAAGAACGGGCCCTCTGGTCGAGTGGCTTCGCTCCTATAAGCTAGTTCTCACTTCCGAGCTCTAACTCCTTACTTTCTTTCCCATCGTAGAACTCCAATCGAAAGTTGAAGCTGAAGCTCCCCTTGGTCCGCTTTATCTATTTGGGGTTCATTCTGTTCGTACACATCTGATCCTTCTTTCTCAACCTTCAACTTCTTCCGATCCTCTTTAAGCAGGAAGTGCGATCTGAAGGCCTGGGTTAAGCAAATAGATTTCTTCAATGGTAGATTCAACTCCATTCGCTTGTACTGCGCTCTATTGGCTCTTAGTGACCAATGGCCTAGTGACCGGAGGTAATTGGCTCTTAGTGACCAATGGCTCTTAGTGTGGATATATCGACAAGCGCGCAACTCCTATAATCGAAAAGAGCACCAATGGCCTAGTGACCATTCGTTTTAGATAGAAATATACTTTGAAATAACTTACTTTGTAATTGTATTATAAGATCATCCAGTGTCTGAGCATAATTTTTCAAGAGTTCTTCAAAGACTTTTCATAATATTTTAAAATTATATGCTCAACACTACTTCAACCTTAATTTTATAAGTCTTTTACAAATTGGTATCATTTTATGTGGTGTCAAACATATGTAAAATTGAGGAGGATCTTCAAAAAATGTTCCATTAATTCATGCAATTTTTTGGTAGTATTATTTTTCTACCCATGGATTTTTCATGAAAAAATTTAATCACTTGGTATTTCACATATGAAGTGACTTAGTATTTAAAATAAGGGGAGAAATGTGCTTAAAATGTGATCATGAAAAATAGTATGTGATTTAAAGACTCAAAGTGTTTTTCACTCTTATCCACATGTGCAAAACTATTTTAATTATCAAAAGATAAAACACTCAAAGTGTTAAAATGTTTTGATTTATATCACAAACACTTTGATTGATTTTCAAACAAGGTTTTATGGTGATGATCAAATACCCAACAACCAACTAATTCATGATGATTTTGAAGTCATACGGTGGTTAAGGTTAGGTATTGTCCTATGATCCAACCAGAACCGGAGGGATCTACCCAAGGATACTTCATAGTTAAAAACAACAGTCCTTAGGTGTGATTTGGATAAGAATGAGTAAAGGGAATAATGTTGACTAAGACATGAATTATTACCAGAATAATCACAACATGGTGATAGTAATGACATTTTGGTAAACATTGAAGGGGTTAAAGAATGAATAAGAATTGTAAGGATAAAGAGTGAAAAGAAAGAAATCCTCCATACAACTTAGGCAGAAACTGAGTCAATACATATGCTATCAGCCTTCACAAAGATGAACTATGGTATTGAAAAAAGACATCATGGACCCACTAATGCACTACACAACCCTTCCCAGCTATTTAAGTTTCTCTTAAAATATTATTGTCTCATTTGTCATGGAGATTAACATGACTTCTATTGACTTTTTATAGGATATTTAATATCATCACACAATCGAATGGTTAGTGGATTAGTCGAATGCTAGAGAGAGAAACAAAGAAAATGCACACTCCTCTAGAGAGAGAAAGTGTGTGTGTATAAAATGACTAACCACCTCTTTTATAAGATGGTAGAGTCTTATATATGTGTGTACAAAACCGGCCAAAGGGCCTTGGTAGTGGGCTTACACGTGGGCTTTAATACCCGGCCCAATACCATATGTCATACGATTAATGTTTGACTACGAGCTACAATAAACAATGAAATATACGGGGTGACTAAGTCTTTTTCTAATATCTAACAATCTCCCCCTAAGGGAGGTCACCCTAGAATACATAAACTTAAGCTCAAGAATCTTCAGATTGGTCTTGTGTACAGCTCATAGTTTTTTATTCTTCATTTGATATCTTGTACTTTGATGTAGTGTTCTTTGACTTGTGGTTTGAACTTGTTTCTTTAATATTGTCATTGAATGTGATCTTGAGCTTTCTTGAGATCATCAGCCAAACGTAATCTCTGATCATCATCTTGTGATCCTTCGCCATCTTGTGTGCTTGTGATAATCGGACCGACATGCTCATATTTGTTGCAATCTTGAACGCTTGATATTATGTTTGTACTTCTTCATTCCATCATAACTTCATTACTTTGACATGCTGAGGAAGAAGTTGATATCAGAGTTTGCGAAAGCATTGAAACCTTTACTTGAACTTTCATGATTTCTACATAAGTGTTGGTCGAGTATGAGCATGCGATTATGAACTTGACTCTGCTAGAACGGGGTATCTCCATCTTTATATGAACCTGTAATAAAACAGTTAGCAATAAAGAGAAAATTGATTTGAAAATCAATCGACATGTTACTTAAAAATATGTTTTTGCAACACATCGAGAGTTTTAAGCGTTTGACAAAATCAGAAACCTTCAATTTATATACTGGAACAAGTTTGATTCATATAAAATCGCACCATCGTTTCTTTCCAGTTTTCATAAGTTTGATCCATTTAGGATCTCACAAGTCACCTATCAAGAGCTTGTTTGATGTTGGCTCTAGCAGGATTTCCATCTTCATTGTGATACTTGGGTATCACTCGGATGTTCAGGCAATACCACAAGGATAATGCGTAGGACTCTTATGATAATCCTTATTTTCACATTGTGTGAAGAACAAGTAAAATAGAATAGTGTCTAATGAGATTAATTGATGATCTCTTGGCTCTAGACTCAATTGTACGTTTTGGTTTTAGTGATCGGATGCTGAAGCGGACTGCCACCTTTTCAATATCAACTAACTCGGAGTAAGAAAGTCAATAGATAACGTGTTTAGTCTTTGTGAGAAATGAAACAAAAATCTTTTGAGAGATTTTGAGTGGCTAAGGAGGATTATGCATTACATCACTGGGTCCATGACGACTTTCTTCAATGTCTTCAATCATCATTGTGATTCTGACAGCAGATGTATTGACCCAGTTTCTGCCTAAGTGTATGGAGGGCTTCTTTCTTTTAACCCTTTATCCTTATAATTCTTTTTCATTCTTCAACCCCTTCAGTGCTTACCGAGACTTCATGACTAGTACCTTGTTGGGTTTGTTCCAGTACTAGCTCCATCTTAGTCGGCACTATTCCCTTATTCTCACTTTTACTCCTTTTTATGTCATACCTAAGGACTTTTACACTAACTAGTAAATTGTCCCTTGGTAGATCCCTCTGGTTCTGGCTGGATCATGGGAACTAATACCTAACCTTACCAACCTTATATCTCTGATAAAATAAAATACATGGTCGGTCTTTTTGGTACAGTTCACCTTGCCATAAAACCAATTGAAAAACTCAATTAGGTGCTTGTGATATAAATATCAAAGCTTGTTGTACCTTGATTGTTTTGATTTTTCATAAATACTCCCCCTCAATATGTGCATCGATATTCGAAAATGTTTAGCACATGGAGGATGGAGTACGCACATGAGTCTATAAAATCACATTTTTATAAGTTTCATATTTTAATAACATTTTCTTCCCTTATCAAAATTTTCAAACCCTTTGATATTTTGGATATCAATGGATTCATATATGTTAGAAAAAGTTTGGGAGAAAAGTGTGCCGATTATTCACAAGCCGAATAGGGAACATATGAATGCTCCCCCTTAATTTACGAGGGTATGTATGAGTGTCAAGTATAACAATATTTGAAGGATTTTAAGTTTAATGAAAAACTCATGAAAAATTTATACATTGACACTGAACACCTAAAGATAAACTACATACTTATAATAATGTACAAGATATATGATACAAAATAAGATGATATTGACCTGAGTATCGGAATGATGAAATCATTCAGTCCGCTGGATAAGTCTGTAGTCAACATCTCTTAACCTTCCACCCACAAAGCTTTCGAGACTTCTGAATATTCTCCTAACATTAAGCCGTCTCTCAATCACCTCCATAAAGTATTTACTCCTTCTTCTATCATCCTCAGACCAGATTCTACTTTCCATGCCCGGATTGTATCTGAACAACTTGAAGTCTTTAACCATGTGATCCAGCTTTTCCAGAATTCTTGTCAATGTGCCATCACTGAACTTGTGCACCTCAGTCTCTCGCATCATCTTCTTCTGATCATTTTTATCTCTGTAGATTACCGCCCTCGGCTTGCTGACTATGGTGTAATCTTCTTTGAATAGAAAGTCAGATGCATCTCAATATGATTGAATGAGATTGAGTTTCGTTTGATAACTTTCAATCCTGAGCTGCAGATCTTCCACATATTTTCTGATGACGAGGTTCCTTATCCATAGGTTGATTGCGTTGAAGATATGAACTTTGTCAGCACCAGATAAGTGGTTCAGCTTGCCTTGAAGATGAAGCAGATACATGTCTTCAAAATCATTTGGATGTAGGTTTTTAAAGTCAGCTTCTGAGATCTTATGTTCTTGGTAGTCAGCTCGGCGTAGTACAATCTTTTTCAGGTATGTGTAGTCATATCTGGAGAATGTCTTGAGACTGACAATACTGAGAATCCGCATATGAGATCTGACTGCGTAACGATTAGAGGGGGAACTGTGTCTAGTGATGTAGAATTCCTTGTGCTTATACCACTAGTGAGTAATTTCATAGGCTTCACTAATATCATATTCTGGTTCACTTTCAATCCATAGTGACGGTACGAGTTCTTCTAGCCTAAAGTCTGGATAGTGCGCTACTTTAAGCTTGGATATAGACAGAGCATTCCTTCTTTCTTTGCTGCTTGATACAAGATAGTCCAAATCCTTATTGAAGAAGAATTGTGGTTGAATTGTTACCTGACCAGGTGGACCTCCTAGAGGTAAAGGTTTACCCATGTTAGGCACAAGCCGGTTACCCTCTGGATTAACCAAATCAATCTGATCAGTAAGCAGCAAGTGACACTCTTCCATCTGAAATTGAAGTGAAATGTTGTTCGAATGAAATGCTCTAACTACCTTGTATGTTGGACCCTCCAAATCAGCTTTACTGAGCTTCGACTTCCCAATCTGTCGACAATACCATTTGACAAATGAGCCCATATCACCAGTTTTCTGAAGAAGCTTGTTTTCTTCAGGGTCTTGATATGAGTTAGCAAATGCGTTAGCCCAGTTATTCTCAGGTTCGAGTAAATCATTCGGAGGAATGACCCAGTCTAGTTATGGAGTTTCTGGTACATGCTTTAACCAGTCTGGTCTGGTCTTGATCTTGGGAAGATGTGCAGTATCGGTGTCCTCTAAATCTGAGATATTCACATCATCTAGCATAGGCACTTCTTCGACAAATTGTTCAGAATGAGAAATGAACTTCTGCTTGGAGGAGCTGGAAGGAGCTTCTCTAGTGTCAAACATTTGCCAGGCTGAGAACTGAGGAACTGGAGGCTGTTTTAAGCCTGAAGCATCAGAATCATGTCTTTTCATCTTGCTTAGATATGAATCTGGTGGAGGATGAGGAGGATCTTGTTTATCATGGCGTCTCTTTTGAGACTTGTCCTTTTCAACAAGAAACTTGTCCCTGTTGTCACGCTCTATAGATGACTCGAGTGCTTCATAAAGAGCTACATGTTCAGGCTGCGATCGGTATGTGCCACTTTCAAACATTCGATCATGAAGAATTTCTTTCATGTTAGCTTTGGACAGATCTTTGAAGCGCTCTTTAAGTGGAGCTTGAAGTACTATTTGGACAGCCTCTTTGACTGCTTCACGGACAGTTTCATCAATCTTATAAGTCAGGTCACAAAGCTCCAAGTTGAAAACCCTGGATGAAAGACCTTGAACAGTTTTGTCTTGAAGCTTGTGTCTCTTCTCAAAGTTAGCACATACTTGTTCCAGTGCCGAGACACGAGAGTCTAGATCAGGATCTGTAGAGCTTGGTTGTTGTGGAATTTGTGGTGGAAGTGGAAGGGTTGTTGTTGTAGTCGCTGTTGTAGCTGTAAAGATTGGAGCTTGAATGGTAGGAGATACAGGTTTTGAAGGAGTGAGATCGATAACAGGTGTGGATAGTAGAGGAACAGAGGAGGAAGCTTGATGAATCAGAACGATAACCATGCATTCGACTTCAATTTCCATATTAGCTTTATCTGGTTCCTCTTTAGTTGGTTTGTCATTAAAGAACTGATCACCGAAGGTGTATGCATCTAGATTCTTCATGGATGAAAGAGTTCCAGTTAAGCTTAGTGGGTTTTCCACTTGGGCATGTTCCTCATCTGGATGCTTCAAACTTTCTTGTAGTTAAGGATACATAGTGGCAACGAAGTCATTGTACATGGGCTCAGGGTCTGGTCCAACAAGAGCTACATGAATTGGTCCAGGGTCTGGTCGAGCCTGGTCTTCTTCCATAAGAACACGCTCTGGTGGTGGTCGAGACTCGGGTGTCTTACCAAGGTCTGATCTAGCCTGGCCTTCATCAATTTCAGCAGTCTTATCCTCTATATTCACCTGGTTAGCCACATCTTATTCTTGTTCTTCAGCAAGATTCAGGATCTCGGTATCTCCTCCACTGTTATCTTATTAGTTTCAGCACCTATTTCTGCATTTGTGGGAGACGGAGTATCACAGATAATATTGGTGGATGTATCATCCTCAGGTTGTGCAGAGGGCCTAGTAGGTGCTTCCTCAGTCACTAGGATTCGCCTTTGAAAAATGTACTGATCCGTGGTACTTGTCTTCTTAGGCGTTTGTAGTTCTAACAATGATTGTGCAACATGTTCATTTGTAGCAATCCCTTTCCTTTTACCTTCAACAATAGGGAGTTTTTAAGTGATAACTGAGGCCGCGGGTTTACGAAAAGCCACACCGCCAATAGGAGCTTGACCATGTGCCTAAACGTTTCTAGACTCATCTGAATTGCTCGTTCGACATCATATTCTTCACCTTCACCTTGAGTTTTAGGTTCATGGTGAACATCTTCATCTTCATTAATAAGCTTGAGAGGACTCTTTCCTTTGCGAACTTTCCTCACTTTACCTCTTTTGGACTGCTTAGCAGGTGAGGGCTCTGAAGGTTTTTCCTGTGCAACCTTAGGTTTCTTTGCAGGAGCAGGTTTGTATTGCTTAGTAGTTGTAGGCTTCTTAGACTGATCTGCTTTTGATGCTGACTTCTTTTTTCCTCCCTCTGCTGCAGCAATTTTACGATCATGCTTTGCAACCATTTCCACGTAAGCGTTGTAGTAAGATGCGTTCCTAATGTTGTCCGTGATCAGGTCCTTAGGAATTTGCATTCCAAAGACTTCATCTTCTTTGTAACACCCCCAAAATTGGGTCGCAGCGGAATATGTTTCCAGGAGCGTTACTTCATAATACCATTGCTCAAGTCATGAGAGAACGACCTCTAATTGTGTCGTTTAAAAAGTAATCTAGTATTGTTTAGACTCCAATGCACATCAAGTAAGCCAAGCATCTAATTCACCAGAGAAAAACATGCTTAAAAAGTGTCAACATAAAGTTGGTGAGTTCATAGGTTTTTGTAAGTATAAATGTTGAACCAAAGTTATGTAAAGTATGTATGACCGTTTCAAATCCTTGTATGTTCCTCAAAAATGTATGTATGAATGTTAGAAATTAAAGACTTGTAAAGTCTGCATGACCATTTAAATCTCCAAATAGTAACCAAATTGTATGTATGAGTGTTGTAATTCAAAGAGTTGTAAAATATGCATGACCATTTCAATCCCCAAATAGTCACAAAATTTATGTATGGTTAGACCATCATTGTTCAAAGTATGTATTACCACTTTATTCAGGGCAACGTAAATATTCATGTGTGTATAAAACAATGATTACGATTACTCTAAGTTTATGAAGCTGTTACGTAGACTCATATATATGCCACTTTATTCAAGGCACCGTAATTGTTCATGTTCATATTCTTGCCATGCTCCGACATGCTATAATGTTCGTTGGCTTGGTAGTTTCGACACCAGTGATAGCTAATCAGCCGAACGGGGCTGTCACACCCGAATAGATCTATTTTATAACATTCGCGCTCACCCTCCAGGTAATTCACAGTTCAATCCGCTTAAGCTAATCCGTAATCATTTGGGTAAAAGTAAAGTAATGTCCTTTTTTTCAAAAATAAGTGAAACAAGCAATGTATTTCGTCCCAAAATAAGTAATTAAGTATGCAGACCAGTTTGTAAAACGAATGCAAATGCACATGTAATGAATTCAAATCAATCATGTAAATGAGATTAGTAACAAGCATGTTCTCACCCCAAAAATTGTAAAGTATAATGTAAAACAGTAAAACATGGGGCTATAAACTCACTTTGTGTGAATGAATAATCCAAGTATAACAGAAAATGCGTCACATTAATGACCGGATGCAATTAAAAGTCGTATTTTATTCGTTTTAGCTCCGATTTTAGTGATTCTTTCGAGCATGACTTCATAATTAAAAGTTCTATCAAAATATGATATTTTTCAAAAATATGTATCTGAGATGAATAGTGATTTTTACTGTTCATAGTTTATAAAATTATTTTTATAAACTTTATTTATCGTAAACTTGCGAACTTCATAATTCCTTCGTTATTGATCGAAAAATTATGATTCTTAATGTTTTGGAATCCTAAAAATATGTACTATCTGAAAAAAATAACCATTTATATATATCAGAAGTGGTTTGTAATTTGTTTTTATAAAATTTCTTTTATAAACGCGTTTATTATCGTATATCTTGTAAATGCCGTATCTCCTTCGTTATAAAGCGGAATTTTAAGTTCCTTATATGGTTGGAATTCTCATGACATATAGTATTTTATAAAAATATTAAATAAATAAGTTATATTTCGAATTTGATCAGACCACTTTGATGTTTTTGCTAAAAACATGTTTAAACTTGATTTTGAAACTTTTTAATTTAACAACCTTGTTACAATTCCATTAAAACAACTTATATCACATGTATTACATTCTTAGGGTCCTTAGTCCATGATTTGTCCAAATACTGTCCAAGAATCACAAGATCCATATGTCTACATACCTATTTGTTCATGAACTTTTATATATACAGTTTTTAGGTAACTTGTTTATACACACTTTTTATACATAAACCACACTTGTATAATACTTATAATTCCATTATAACATGATATTTACTTCCATATAACATATTAAAAAGTATATTATACCATGATTACAAGTAAAAATCCATTTTTCATGTAGATAAGTTTCCTAGATGGTGATTCACTATATAAACATTATATACACATAAAATCATGAATGTAAAGAGATTAGGATTTTTTAGGTAACCTTAGTATGATGTATGGTGATGAAAAACAATGTCTAAACCCTTGTTTAGCAAACAAACCCTAGCTTCCAAGTCTTAGAAAACCCCAACTTTCAAGAAAACCCTAATCTTAAACCTTTCTTGTTTAACCCTTGTAAACCATAAACTAAACCTTCAAACCTTATTGGTATATCTTAGATATGTTGTAGGAATACTTGTATGTGTTGTAAATAAGATTGTATGAATTATTTGAGTGTGTTTGTGCTTGGTCGTGGGTTGGAGGAGAGGAAAAGAGAGTTTTTGTGTTGTTTTCCCCAAAGAAAATGAAGTGTGTGTGTTCTAACTAGTTGCTTCCTTTTTATATCACCAGGACTAGTCAATGTTCCTATTAGAAGGCCAAGACCATAAGGAAAACATGGAGAGTGAATTAAGGGAAGTCTTGGTCAAATTAACTAGTCATGAGCTAGTATAATGAGTTCTAGTGTTGTACATGGTACTTAGTTGGTCCATTGTGTGCTCTTGGTCCCCTTGGTGAGCAATATGCATGAAAATTAGGGGAGGGAGGAAGAAACATGAGTTTTAGATATATTTTATGGTGACTTTCTAGCATTATTTGAAGTATTAAGGTGTATAGGTTAAGTATATATGTGAATACTTGTAGCATTTGATTTTGGTTTGGTTTATTTTATGAGATATTCGGCCAATATGGTAACATGGATGAAGTTTTATAAAAACTTTGGGTATTGGGTATAATAATGGGTATTTGTTGCAGCGTAGATAAGTTTTGGTGGTTCCGGGAATGCCTAAACGTATTTTATTGTGAAACGTAAACACTTTACGAAACCAATAAAAATAAAATGTAAAAAGTTTAATAACTATTCTCCAAATAATTATCTAACACTTGCTTGTCGTAAACATTTAATTGTTTGATGCCTGTTTACGTTGAATGATCATTTTTAGTTTACTCGATTTAACTTAACACTTAAAATTAAAAGCAACCGCTTATAAGACTAAAAATAAATAGTGAAATAAATGACGTCGTAAATGACCCTTAAATACGGGGTGTTATAGTCTTCCCCCGTTAAGTGAGCCTTGTCCTCAAGGCTTAAGACGTGGCACTTGACGACGGTACGGTCTTTGTGAAAAGGTGCGGATACTTCTTCCGGAATTGATCTTCACGTCCCCATGTAAACTCAGGACCTCTCTTAGAGTTCCATCGAACTTTGAAGATTAGGATACGGATTTGTTTCAATCACTTAACTTCATGATCCATGATTTCTAATGGTTCCTCGACAAAATGAATTTTGTCATCAATGTGGAGTCCATCTAACGGAATGGTTAATTGTTCGTCAGCAAAGCACTTCTTCAAGTTGGATACGTGAAACATATGCTGAGCCCCGCTCAACTCTTGGGGCAGCTGAAGCTTGTAAGCAATGGCTCCAACCTTAGCCAACACCTTGAAAGGTCCAACATATATAGGGTTTAACTTCCCCCGTTTGCCAAAACGTACTACTCCTTTCCAAGGCGAAACCTTAAGCAACACTCTGTCTCTAACTTCTCCTTTGGTATATCCTTCCTGATCATACCTCCTACATCTTCGTGTTTGAGATTCTTTGGTTTCTCTACTTAAGTTTGAGCATTCAAGATTTGTTTAGGAAGATCCAAGCCAATAGTCATAACTAAGGCTCGAACTCTTAATGGTTTAATTCACTCTTTCCTGCTCAAAGCATCAGTAACAACATTTGCTTTCCCCGGATGATAAATAATTTATATCTATGGTGGTGTGGTAAATACTAAGCTCTATGGTATTACGTAGAAGTTGAAAATGGTGTATTGGTATACTCTTTAATGACGAATAAACTTGTTAGTGAATCGTCTTAGGGTGACTAGGGATGCATCTTGACTTTTGGACATAGGATTTTGTATACATTGATGCCGACTTTATATAATAAGGTGGTATAAGAGTTTACTTAGTTATTATGATTGTTAGTTGGGTTCCTCGTGATAAATGCGTTTTTATGAATACGACACAAAACTTGATATAAATAGCAAATTGTTTCTTGACAAGAAGTTTTAAAGTGACTACTCTCAGCATGGCATGGTCCTTCCTGAATTATACATAGGTGATCAGGCTATGTATATTTAAGGACTAACGATGCAATACTCATTTTCGTCAAAATATTGTTATAATTTGGCTTGCAAAGTAGAAAGTTAAAATAAAGTTGATGAAATTCTTACGATACATTAATTAAAAGCTAATTTGAAATCATTCGGTACAACAGAAATTTAAGCGAAAGTACAACGATAATTCTTAAAGGAAATAGAGTCTATGATAGCTCCAACTTAAGTTTTACTAGGTAATAAGTCTCTCATTAGATGTTGATGTTAGATGTCGTGGCACTAGAGTCTTCACGAGCTTTTCCTTTCCAGTACATGTCCACACGGTTCTGAAACTTCACTATTAGACAATTCCTCTTGTAGTGTCCCAAACCTCCACACCCATAACAGATAACTTCAGCTTTCTTTCCTGACACTACGGACCTTTTTCTTTCTTTCAGGACTAGGATCCTACAATCTCTTGCTTGGTGACCCCTCCATTTGCAATTGCCACATTTTTCTGCACACTGGCCAATGTGGTAAAAATTACACCTGTTACACAATGGTAGATTTCCAGCATAGTCTTCCTTGTTACTTAGCCTAACAGTGTGTGCTCTAAACACCTTATGCTCTTTATTTTGTTGTTGGCTAGAGCTTCTCTTGTGGTCACCTTCCCACTTCCTTTTGTTACTAGCATTCCTTGCTACTTTGTTTTCCTGCTATTTGGTCTGGTTTATAGACTCATATATAACAATAGCCTCAATAGCATTAGCCACTCGCTGGGCTACAATCCATTTAATTTCCTCAATGCTTATCCCTTGATTCGCAATTGTCATTGTTCTTCAAAATTTAAAGGAGTAATAAAATAAGATTTGTTTAGTTATCTAAGTCGTGTTCCGAAGGTGGAATGTTGCGAGGTGATATGTTAAAGTTGTGTAAGAGTTTTAGGCCATCGCGTTATTCGTAATATTTTGAGAATGTTCTAGTATTCATATAAATAATTTGTAGAGTATGTTGTGAAAGAATGTAAACACATCTATGTATGTATATACGCAAGACCCTCATAGTAATATATGTACTATAATATAAATACGTATATGAATCATGTAAGCATCTAGTATGACCAACTAATGCAACAAACAGTGTATGTATCTCCCGTTAAAACCCTTTTGTATGATGCAATGTTTGTAAAATGGTTATAGTCTAGGTAAAATGCAACCTAGTTCTCTATAACCTTGGCTCTAATTACCAATCTGTAACACCCCCAAAATTGGGTCGCAGTGGAATATGTTTTTGAGAGCGTTACTTCATAATACCATTACTCAAGTCATGAGAGAACGACCACTAACTGTGTCGTTTGAAAAATAATCTTGTATTGTTTAGACTCTAATGCACATCAAGTAAGCCAAGCATCTACATCTAAGAAAAACATGCTTAAAAGTGTCAACATAAAGTTGGTGAGTTCATAGGTTTTTGTAAGTATAAATGTTGAACCAAAGTTTTGTAAAGTATGTATGACCATTTCAAATCCTAGTATGTTCCTTAAAAATGTATGAATGTTGGAAATCAAAGAGTTGTAAAATATGCATGACCATTTAAATCTCCAAATAGTCACCAAATCGTATGTATGAGTGTTGTAATTCAAAGATTTGTAAAATATGCATGACCATTTCAATCCCCAAATAGTCACAAAAGTTATGTATGGTTGGACCACCATTGTTCAAAGTATGTATTACAACTTTATTCAAGGCAACGTAAATATTCATGTGTGTATAAAACAATGATTACGATTACTCTAAGTTCATGAAGCTGTTACGTAGACTCATATATATGCCACTTTATTCAAGGCACCATAATTGTTCATGTTCATATTCTTTCCATGCTCTGACATGCTATAACGTTCGTTGGCTTGGTAGTTTCGACACCAGTGATAGCTAATCACCCGAACGGGGCTGTCACACCCGAATAGATCTATTTTATAACATTCGCGCTCACCCTCCAAGTAATTCATAGTTCAATCCGCTTAAGCTAATCCGTAATCATTTGGGTAAAAGTAAAGTAATGTCCTTGTTTTAAAAAATAAGTGAAACAAGCAATGTATTTCGTCCCAAAATAAGTAATTGAGTATGCATACCAGTTTGTAAAACGAATGCAAATGCACATGTAAAGAATTCAAATTAATCATGTAAATGAGATTAGTAACAAGCATGTTCTCATCCCAAAAATTATAAAGTATATTGTAAAACAGTAAAACATAGGGCTATAAACTCACCTTGTGTGAATGAATAATCCAAGTATAACAGAAAATGCGTCACGGTAATGACCGAATGCAACCTAATTAAATATAGGTCGTATAAGTACTAAGCACTTTGATTAAATAATGCCATATATAATTCTAAATAGCTACATCACCATCTAATTTCATTTGTGAAATCATATTTATAAAGTAAAAACGTTTATAAATACCACGTTAGTAAAAATGACGTAACTTTCTCGTTTTAAGCCCGTTTTGTACGTTCTTTACGTCCACAGTTTCGTATTAAGACAATGTATCAAAATTTGACATTTTTATATTTCTAACCCTTTGATGAACATCAATTTTTACTGTTCATGACTTTTATAAAATTAGTCATCGTAAACCCGTAAATGTCGTATTTTATTCGTTTTAGCTCCGATTTTAGTGATTCTTTTGAGCACGTCTTCGTAATTTAAAAGTTCTATCAAAATATGATATTTTTCAAAAATATGTATCTGATATGAATAGTGATTTTTGCTGTTCATAGTTTATAAAATTATTTTTATAAACTTTATTTATCGTAAACTTGTGAAATTCATAATTCCTTCGTTATTGATCAAAAAATTATGATTCTTAATGTTTTGGAATCCTAAAAATATGTACTATCTGAGAAAAATAACCATTTGTATAAATCAGAAGTTGTTTGTAATTTTTTTTTATAAAATTTCTTTTATAAACGCGTTTATTATCGTATATCTTGTAAATGTCGCATCTCCTTCGTTATAAAGCGGATTTTTAAGTTCCTTATATGGTTGGAATCCTCATGACATCTAGTATTTTATAAAAATATAAAATAAATAAGTTATACTTTGAATTTGATCAGACGACTTTGATGTTTTTGCTAAAAACATGTTTAAACTTGATTTTGTAACTTTTTAGTTTAACAACCTTGTTACAAGTCCATTACAACAACCTATATCACATGTATTACATTCTTAGGGTCCTTAGTCCATGATTTGTCCAAATATTGTCCAAGAATCACAAGATCCATATGTCTACATACCTATTTGTTCATGAACTTTTATATATACACTTTTTAGGTAACTTGTTTATACACACTTTTTATACATAAACCACACTTGTACAATACTTATACTTCCATTATAACATGGTATTTACTTCCATATAACATATGTAAATGTATATTATACCATGATTACAAGTAAAAATCCATTTTTTCATGTAGATAAGTTTCCTAGATGGTGATTCACTATATAAACATTATATATACATAAAATCATAAATGTAAAGAGATTAGGGTTTTTTAGGTAACCTTAGTATGATATATGGTGATGAAAAACAATGTCTAAACCCTTATTTAGCAAACAAACCCTAGCTTCCAAGTCTTAGAAAACCCTAACTTTCAAGAAAACCCTAATCTTAAACCTTTCTTGTTTAACCCTTGTAAACCCTAAACTAAACCTTCAAACCTTCTTGGTATATCTTAGATATATTATAGAAATACTTGTATGTGTTGTAAATAATATTGTATGAATTATTTGAGTGTGTTTGTGTTTGGCCGTGGGTTGGAGGAGAGGAAAAGAGAGTTTTTATGTTGTTTTTACCAAAGAAAATGAAGTGTGTGTGTGTGTGTGTGTTCTAACTACTTGCTTCCTTTTTATATCACTAAGAATAGTCAAAGTTCCTATTAGAAGGCCAAGATCATAAGGAAAACATAGAGAGTGAATTAAGGGAAGTCTTGGTCAAATTAACTAGTCATGAGCTAGTATAATGAGTTCTAGTGTTATACATGGTACTTAGTTGGTCCATTGTGTGCTATTGGTCCCCTTGGTGAGCAATATACATGAAAATTGGGGGAGGGAGGAAGAAACATGAGTTTTAGATATTTTATGGTGACTTTCTAGCATTATTTGAAGTATTAAGGTGTATAGGTTAAGTATATGTGTGAATACTTGTAGCATTTGGTTTTGGTTTGGTTTATTTGATGAGATATTGGGCCAATATGGTACCATGGATGAAGTTTTATAAAAACTTTGGGTATGGGTATAATAATGGGTATTTGTTGAAGCGTAGATAAGTTTTGGTGGTTCCGGGAATGCCTAAACATATTTTATCGGGAAACGTAAACACTTTACGAAACCAATAAAAATAAAATGTAAAAAGTTTAATAACTATTATCCAAATAATTATCTAACACTTGCTTGTCGTAAACATTTAATTGTTTGATGCCCGTGTACGTTGAATGATCATTTTTAGTTTACGCGATTTAACTTAACACTTAAAATTAAAAGCAACCGCGTACAAGACTAAAAATAAATAGCGAACTAAATGACGTCGTAAATGACCCTAAAATACGGGGTGTTAAATTCTTCGCCTTTGGGGACGAACTTAAGATTTCCAAGTCTGTGATCTTTTTCAGCAAGATGAAACAAAGATGCAGACCTTTGGTGAATGTTGTGTGTTCTTCCCAAATAGCAGATGATTAACTTTGTAAACCGACAATAAGGAATATTATGAGGTTTAGTCTTCTTCCCCTTCTAAGTAGGAATGCTCAGATTGGCCTTGTCAGCGAGAAAAGTCTAGATAGCTTGTACAAATTCTTCCCACATGAGTTCAGCATAATCAACATTTGTACTAGTAATAATACCCCAAAGCATCTGAAGAACTAAATATTTGAGCCTATCATGCCTAGAAGTCTTGCATGTGAGACATTGGTTGATCATCGACAATATTGCCCTCCAAGGCTGATACAGGTTATTCACCGCCATTCTTGACACAAAGTGAATTTCCTCTGTATAGCCCAACTTATTCACAAAGTCCATGATTGCATCACCCGATGGAGGTGACACAAACTGATGAGCTTGATCAATGGGAGTTATCTCTAAAGCTTCCCTCAAAAGATTTGCGTCCAATATGAATCGGTTTTCATCCAATTGAAAATTGTAAACTCTAGTCTTTGCCTCATATGTAAGGGTATTTCGGAACTGTTGAATGTAGATTGCTGGAATAGAAGCTGAGGCAGTGAATGCTCTGGAGAAGTTTATGTTTTGCACAATATCTACAGAGATCTAAAAGATTGGGTTCCTTTGCTTATTTTAAAGATCCAAGACAAAATTGCTCTTTCTAATAGGCACCCATGCAGCAAATAGAAGTATCTGATCATCAGATCTTGTGGGAGCCGGAGCGAGAACATTCTCATCAGCCATGTTATCTGCATAAGGATATCAACAAAGATAGGCAGACATGACATATATTTTAAGTTAGATGAGAATATTAGTCATGATGTTTGACGTGCTTGGTTTGATTAAGGTGAGATTAAGTCAAGTATGATGGAATAATTCACATTTAGTCGGTGGTCATTGACTTGGGTCAAACCAGAACTCAACACAAGTCAACTTTGGTCATAGGTCCAGAAGACATCCGTTGAACCCAATCACAAGTTAACAAGGCTTGGATGGGAGTTAACTGGGTAATTGGGCCGTTGGATTAGGCCTAAGAAGGGTATAGGGAATAATGGGCCAAAGCTTTGGAATTCTAACCCAAACCGCTACCCACTTGAAACCAAACCGCTATCAGGTTTGATAATCAAACCGCTAAGATGTGGATAGAGTAAACTGCTACGGGGCAGTTCTGACAAATCGCTATGAAGTGATTGATTAAACCGCTATGAGTATTTAATTCAATTAAATCAAACCGCTATGACCAAACAACCATGAATATTTTATTCAACTTAATCAAACCGCTATGACCAAACAGCTACGAATATTTTATTTAACTTAATCAAACCGCTATGACCAAAGAGCTACGAATATTTTATTCAACTTAATCAAACTACTACCATTTAGGAAAATTTTGAAATAGCGGTTTGGATTATTTTAATAATAAAAATAATCTTCATCAAACCGCTACCTCGTAGCGGTTTGCCTGTTCATATTAAAATAATCAATAAGATCAAACCGCTATCAGGAAAATTCTGCAAACCGCTATCAAGCATTTTCCATCAAACCGCTATCAGGAAAAAACTACCAAACTGCTATCTAGCATTGAATACCAACAGGCAAACATCTACTAAGAACATGGCAAACCGTCATTAAGAACACTAAACTTAAGTTTATTTTTCTATTATTTTGGCTATTCAAAGTTCACTTCCAGGCATCTTAGTTCTACCTAATCATTCAACAATCAAATTTAGCATCCTAAGATTTAACATTACATCATAATCGAGCCACAATTTGACTCTTAAGCCACGAAAACCATAAGGCACTTAAGGGGGGCATGCAAACATGCTTTGTTACTCAAATGAAATGATATACTTACCTACAACACCATGTAAACTGATCATAACAAGAACAAACTGCTATTTGACTTTAGAAAGTGAAACTCTACACAAAATTCATCAGATCATGCAATTTGTTGATAGAAGATCTCAAACAGACATTCAAACAACATCATCATACCCTAATAATCATATCCCAGCAACAGGAACACACTTATGAACATCGAAGAGGATTTTGATAAAAAAACGCATGCTAAATCAAACAAGGACCACACATATGTTTGATCTATTCCTAATCAGACATAGATTAATGTTAATTTGCCCTAACTGCACCTATCCCGCCATTCATTTACCCATTCCAAACAACATTTAAATTTTTTAAAACCTAGGACTATTTTCTAGAGATTCTACAAGTTTTAATGAGTTTTGGTTTGATTCCTTTCATTTACAGATAGATCTAAGGATAAAGAACAACCTTTGATGATTACCTTAGCAAGAGAAGTCCTAGAAATCAAGATTTGAGGGTGGCGAGTTGCTGGTGGCGGTTTGCTAGAGTGCGTATGTGTGTGTTTTGAAAGTTTGACCAAGTATATAGAGGTTTGACCAGAAACTTAAATCGCTACCCTTATATACTCCTAGTTTTGGATATGGCAGACTTGGTCCCTTAGGTTTTTATCTCTTTTTAATTTTAGTTATAAGCATTTTAATGGTTAAAGTAGGATTAGGAGAATGGCACTATCGGTCCTTGTAGTTAATTAGAGCTAGGAAACATTTAGCAAATTGCACATAAGTCCCTAAATTTTCTAACTTAAGACAATTTTGGCCCTTTGAGTTAAGATAAATTAACTCCCCTTTAAATTATAACCCCTTTCAAATACCGAAACCTTTTCAGTTAGATGTGAGATGTTTTTGGAAATCCGTTTGATGAGATAAATTTTGAAATCACTCTCCCCCTCAAACAATGACCCGTTTTCTATTTAAAGAGTTATAGTCATTGTTTGAGTTGAAAATTTTATTGTAAAAGCACGAGCTGGTTAATTTTCAACAACACTTTTGCCACCGTGTGTAACACAAATAATTTTGAAGAAACAATTAAGATGAAATTATTTGGTTATGAAAAGGAAGACTTCTCTTCCGAATGGAGATAAAACGCACTGAAACGTACATTAATCTCATGATGCATGGATATAAAGTAATCCATGCCTGAGCAAAATTAATTACCCGTTGTTAGGAACAACTGTCTTTTTAGCGACATGCTTTCCTCAGATCGAAAAGCGGGTTGCAGTCTGAAATAACTGCAAGCCATGAAGACATTTTTTAACAGGTTTGAACTTCTGCTCGAACTTTATTTAAAGACCCGTGTCATTATTGAATGACATTTCTAGGTCCGTATATATTATCGATTTTCAGAAGACATGTCTTAAAAAAATATATTTGGTATTTTGTATTTTTTTGATTTTTATGGTTTTTGTAGGTTTTATATTTTTGTATTTTTCTTTTTGTTTTAAAATATATACATAGAATACAGGAAGACCATCCTTTACTCATCCTCCCCGTCTTGAAGACGTTTAAGGTTTTCTGGGGACATACTTTTCATTCCAAGTCACGAGAGTAGAAATTTAAACCGCTCTCTTGGCAAAGCCTTAGTAAATAAGTTCGCAAGCTGATAATCCGTTGTCACAAAGTAAAGTTCAACCATGCCGTTCTCGAATTGCTCTCGTATGAAATGGTGGCGTATGTCGATGTGCTTGGACCAAGAATGTTGGACATTGTTGCAGCAGAGAGCAATAGCACTTCGGTTATCACAATACAAAGGTATCTTATGGAATGCAAAGCCGTAGTCCGCTAGCTATGATCTCATCCAAAGTATCTGAGCACAACATCCAGACATGGCAATGTATTCAACCACTGTGGTTAAGATAACCATGATTTTCTTCTTCTTTGATGACCAGCTCACAAGTTTATCTCCAAGAAACTGAGCACTTCCTGACATACTTCTCCTTGTATCTTGACACCCTGCATGGTCAGCGTCTGCATAGGCCGTTAGTGTTATAGCGGTGTACTTTGGATACCAGAGACCCTAGTTAATGGTGCCTCGAAGGTACCAAAATACCCGCTTAATTGCTTCAAGGTACTTTTTGGTAGGTTTAGCCTAATACCTAGCACACATGTACACGGCGAATACCAGGTCTGGTCTACTGACAGTGAGGTACATTAGGGAGCCGGCCATACCTCGAAATCGAGTTTGGTCAACTGGAATCCTTAGGGGGTCCTCATCTAGTTTTAAGCGATCCACCATTGGTGTATCTACAGGGTCAGAAGTATTCATTCCATATTTTATTAAAATCTCTTGAGCATATTTAGATTGATTAATAAAGATGCCTTCGGGACTTTAAGAAACGTGTAAACCTAAGAAAAATGACATTTTCTCCATCATTGACATCCGAAATTTTAAACTCGTCTCTTTGGAAAATATGTCACAAGCTTTAGGATCAGTCAAGGAAAATATAATTTCATCTACATAAATTTAAACAAGAAGAATATGTTTGCCTGTTTTTCGGGTGAATAACATAGGATCCACTACACCCTTGGAGAACTTGTTGTCTAGAAGAAACCTTGATAAAGTGTTATACCATGCCTTTAGACCATGCTTTAGACCATAAAGAGCCTTCTTCAGACGATAGACGTGTGTGGGGTGATCTGGATCAATAAAGCCCTCGGGTTGACTTACGTAGACTTCTTCTTTCATCTCGCCATTCAGAAATGCAGTCTTGACATCCATCTGGTAGTTGATCATGTTTTTGCTGGCGGCATTTGCAATGAAGATTCTGATAGCCTTTATCCGTGCAACCAGTGCAAATGATTCCTCAAAATCGATACCTTCCTCTTGTCGATATCCCTTCGTTACTAACTGTGCCTTGTTCTTCAAAACATCGCCATACTCATCAAGCTTTACTTTGTAAATCCACTTGAGAGCGATTATCATAACACAGTTTGGTTTTGGAACTAATTCCCAGACTTGTAGTCGATCAAATTCATGGATTTCTTCTTGCATAGCTTCAAACCAGCAAGCTTCATCCATAGCAGTATTAACATTCTTGGGTTACACTTTTGACAGTACAGAATTGTAAAGGCACCACAAGGCATATGTAGCTAACTGTTTTCTAGTGGATACCAAACAAGAAGGATTACCGATTACATTATCCAGTGGGTGATCCTTGGACCATTTTCTGAGATGATTGTGTGGGTGAACAACTTTTGTAGATTCAGCAGAACTGACATCCCCAAATGATGACTCATCAGAACTAGGTTCTAGAGCAAACAGATTTTTGAAGTGATCGTTGTCAGCTTGAGCAAAAGGATTGTGTTCGATAATGGGTCCAACAACAACACCTTGATGTGAGATAGGAGGTTGTACTACGGATGATGACGGTGGATAGCTTGTTGACAGTGCATCTTGATCAATTGTTTTAAAAGAAGGTGTATCGGCTGAAACAACTGGAACTTGAACTGCAGGAGCAGGAGGGACCGACCTTTCAACACCTGGGGGTTCAAAGTATTCATCGAACATCGGTTGGAATAAAATCTCCAGATCTTTATTAGTAGATAGTACATAAGGAGCTACAGGGACAGGATCTGGTAAGAGCCCTGAACTGATTTGTCTAGGCATCAACAAAATAGGATCAGGTGCTGTACTGATGTGCACAGGAGCCATAGGCTCAGTCAGCTCATCGAATTGCACGTAAATTATTTTCATAACTTTTCGGGTTCTTTTGTTGTAGATTCGATAACCCTTCCTATTTGGTGCATAACCGACGAAAATACTAATATCGGTTGTAGGTCTTAATTTTCCAAGGTCTTCACTGTCATTTATTGGATAACAAAGAGCACCAAAAACACAAAGAAATTTAAGATCAGACTTCCTGTCATGCACTAACTCCTATGGAGTTTTGTTGTGACGAGAGTGAATAAGGGATCGGTTTTGAGTGTAGAAAGCAGTAGCAACAGCTTCTGCCCATAGAAACATCAGAGCCTTAGAAAATATCAACATTGTCATAGCAGCCTCCACAAGAGTACTGTTCCGTCTTTTGACAATGTCGTTTTGCTACGAAGTCCTCGAAACTAATTTTTAGTGAAAACTGCCTACACTTTCATAATATTCAGTCAGAAATTGATTAACAAATTATGTGCCATTATCAGTACGGATGTATCTGACAGTTTTTTTGAGACCGACTTGTATTTGCTTCAGAAATTTGATGACGAACTCTGGGGTTTCATCTTTTGATCTAAAAAACTAGACCCAAGTAAACCTAGAATAGTCATCAACGATGACTAAGATGTATTTCTACCCATTAATTGTTTGCACTCGCATTGGTCTACATAAATCCATATGAAGGGTATTGAGAGCTTCCAAGTTGGTGTTTTTAGATTTAGGTTTGGGGAATATTTCTGGCTTTTTCCAAGTTGACAAGCCGAGCAAAGATGATCTTTCTCAAACTTTAACCTAGGTAAGCCTCTCACCAAATCTCTACGAGCAAGATCATTGATGGTACCAAAGTTTAAGTGATTTAACCGACGATGCCACAACCATAATTTGTTCTTTGAGGCCTTAGACAATAAGCAAATAGGAGAGGACTTCATCATGTCTTCAACAGAAATAGTGTATAGATTAGTGCCACAATTTCCTTTGATTAAATCGGCACCATTAACATCCCTGACATAACATGAGTGTTTGCGGAACACAACTTCAAGATCTGAATCGCAAAATTGTCTGACAGAAAAAAGATTGTGTCCCAGTCCTTCCACATAGTATACCCTAGGGATCACACTGTCACCAATCACATAATCTTCGTAACCCATGATAGCAACAAAATGGTCATTCCTGAATCTAACTATCACAATAAAAATTTTCATGAAATTCCTGAGCCGTGAGCGATCCCCCGTCATATGTTTTGAACAACCTGAGTCCAAATACCAAAGGACGATCTGTACGACCTGCATTTGAAAACAAAAGAATATGGAGAGTTTGGTATGTTGGATCCCCAATTTCTGTTAGGGTCCTATTGGTTAGCATAAATAGAAAGTTTCACAGAATCATCAATTGATGGTGTGACAGTTGTAGTGGGAGTGTCAGTGGAAATTGCTTTTTCCTATTTGTTTTTACGATGGTACCTAGTTAATGGTTTCTGAGAAGTATTACTTAATCTCTCAATTATCACAATGTCACTAGTACTAATGCTTTTAGGTTGTTTTACAGGCACTACTTTGGATTTAGTGAACCTAGTTAAAGGGCACTGTTCTCCTAAAGTGAATTTCCTTCTAGTGGGCTGCTGCTAAAATCGAACATTGGTAAACAACTTTCCAGTTGCCTGCCAGACTTGCTTAACCTGCTTAACTCTCCAAACCTTTTTGACAGGGGTTTGCTTAACAAACTTCAAAGATTTCACAACACATTTATCATGATTAAAGGACATTAAGCATTTGTCACAAGTTTTGCAGACAGAATTTTAATTCGAATTAATTATAGTACGCTTATAGCTAATACTAGAATCAACACGATTCTTTTGTTTCACACTAGACTTATTATTCCTAGAATGGTCTTCTACTTTCTTCTTATCACTCCTAGCTTGCAAGGTCCTATCTTTCTTTGTATTGCTTCTAGGCTTTGACCCGCTAGCTGTAGTGGCATCTTTTACTCATGTAAAAGGAATCATAGGTTTATTAGTCTTTTTTGTTTTCTGTTTCTCAACATGTGTTTGTGAGTTATTAGTTGAAGTTTCACCATGTTCCACAAAAGTAACTCGCTTTTTCCTAATTAAAGGGGCAGTAGCAATCTTTATATCTCTTTTATTAAATTCTTCGGACAAGTGCCAATCACATATTCAAGCAATTCTTGAGAGTGTTTAGTGTAAAGGTAGGCAAATGCAAGTGAGCTATCTAATGGTTTTTAAACCCTGGCCTCTTCAACAATCTCGCGAAGAGTTCCTACACTTTCCTTAAGATGTTTGAGATAATCTAGATGAACTTCCCTATTGTTTCTATTTTGAGGGGGAATTGGTTCAACATCGATAGCATACATACCAGGGGTAAGAACTTTTGGTTTCACAGGATCAGGCATAGTGACACATTTCATTTTCCCTTTTATCTGAGCCTTTAGGGTCTCAATTTCAGTTAACAAAGAAGTTGTCTTTTCAATGGTTTTAGCACGCGTTAGCTTGATTGAATCATACAACTCCTTGTAACGCTGCTTAACTTTTTCATTTTCTACCCTAAAATGCTCATTTAGATCTTGAAGGGCATTAACTTTTGCATTAAAATTTTTGTTCTGAGAATCTAAGGCCTTAAAGTCAAGAATGGGGTCTGCCTCACTAAGTTTCTTTTGCAAGCGAGAAATTTTCGCTTTTAGTTCTCTAATTGTATTGCCTCTTCCTTGAAGCTGTTCTTTTAGGTTTCCAACTTTAAAAACTGACTCAAATGCAGGAGCATCCAAAGATGTTACTGATTTTTTGTTTCCAAAACGTTCCTTAAGATGTTGATACTTCAATTGCAAATTTAAGTGTTCCACCTCAAGTTTGGAAAAATGTTTTATCATCTCATCATGATCATCTTTTTGAATCTTTTGTGTCAAATTAGAATTTTTAGCTTCAAGTTCGACAATATGTTTTTGTGCAACAGTGTAAGCATCATGCATGTCAGAAAATCTAGATATAGTAAGCACAGAATCTGATGCAGTATAAAATACATCTTTGGACAAGCATTCAGCAATTAGGTTCTCATTCTTAATGAGAAAATTTTTCCTCTCAATTTCATCACACTTCTTATCAACAACATGTTGGTCCACCTCATCCTCCATTTGATCAAAAACTTCTTTCATTTCCTTAATTTCGTTGATGAGAGCTTTTTGAATTCCCTTAAAATGTTCTTTGATTTTTTTGAAAAATGGGATTACCTCGGTGAGATAACATGTCTTTGTTTGTTCAAAACCCCTTTCCCCTTTAGTAAGACCCGTAGGTGTAATCCTCTTTTTACAAGTTTTATCAAATTCCAAAAAAAGTTGTACTAGAGAATAAATATTTATTTGTACTTGACTTTTTGTTGGGAGGAATTTGGGGACCAGCTTTGCAGGTGTATTGGGAGGATACACTGTCATAGCTGTAATTGGTTTTGTAGATTTGGCCTTTTATTTAAGATCTTTGGCCTTTATTTTGAGGTCATCAGACCAAAATATCTGCTCAGGGGTCAATTGTTTATGAGGTGTGAAAGTCTCTAAATAATTCTCTTTCGAGTAATCATGTGGTGCAATCTTAACCTTCTTTTTCACATACTCTGGGTCTTTCATTTTATCAATAATTTGTTTCCTAGTAGTCTCAGCTATCTCTAGGGTGTCCTCTGAGTCATGAACTAAGGCACGAGCATGATTAGTCTTGATAATCTCATGACCATTATATAGAGCAGGTTGAACTTGTTTCGCTTTAGATAGATAAAAGGGATTCTTATAGCCTATTGCTACCCGATTGACTTCATCATAAAAGGACTTAGGTTTGCACAACATATGGACTATTTGAAGAGACTAATCTTGTTTATATAGCTTATCTTGGACCTTTTCTTTTAAGTGTTGCATGTCCAGAAACTATTCAAGGAGCTCATTTTCTTTTTGTTTAAAGTCCTGTTTTAATGTTGATACTTCTTCCCTTATTAACTTGTTATGGTTAAGGATAGAGTTAAGTTGCATTTTAACAGAATGAAGTTTGTTTTGTAAAGATTCTTCCTTAACATTACGGTCTTTGATAATCATTCTCATCTGTGTATCAATCATAAGTTCTCATTCAGTTAGTTTAAATTGAGCCCTTTTTTCATAAACCTCAGCTAATTCCTTATATCTAGCAAGTTCAACAGTTAGGGATGCATTAACAGTATCGTTAGATGTGACGCATTGGGCATCATGCTCATATATATCATTAGTAATAATCATTAATGCATCATTAGGAACAGAAGATACATCACTGTGTACAACTTGGTCTTCGTTGTCCTGCATATACTATTCATACAAGATAATATTACTATTACTCGTATATTCAGTATCTGAGTCCACAACATGGTTTGGTTGTACACCATTGTGCATCTCGTGTTCCTCATGAGAATCATTCATATTATCAAGACAATTATCATGATCTTGTACCTCAGAGAGTGTGTTAGAATTATACGATGGACCAGCTTCATTATAAACTGGATTAGCAGAGGAGAGATTGGCCTTGAACATTGTCTGAGCAGTAGGAGCTTCATCAACATCAGAGTCGAAGGCGTCACATTGATCAGCTTGAAAGATGTTGTCTTCGTTCTCAGTCATATCCTAAACTGGTCCCTCGTCTACCTCATCATCAAAAGTGTTAATTTGTCCACCCGTAAGAAACAACAGCCACTCCTCATCCAAATCTACTCCATTTTCTTGAGCTTGCATCAGCAACATCTTTTCCTTTAAGTAGTCAGATGTAGAACAATCTTAACACAAGTATGGAATAATTCACTTAGAGTTTTAGAGAGAGAAAGAGGTGGTTGGAGAAACACTTAGAGAGAGAAAGAAAATGGAAATATTAGCTTAAGTGAAATGTGAAAAATGAACAACCAACACTCTCTCCATGTGTGGAGAGGGTTTATATATCCCTAGCTAACCGGCTATGGGCTTATATTATGGGCTTACATTGTAACTTTGGCCCGGTTAGCTTACTAACATAACATTACTAGTTACTACGAGCTATGACTTTATATATTGGAAGTGACCGATACTTTTCCATATTTTTAACAATCTTCCCCTAAGGGAGGTCACTCCAATTTATAAAAAATTTAAACCTAGCATACTATGCTTTCACTTCGATCTTGAGCTCGTAGTCATTAACTTCAATCATTTACTTGTGATTTGATGTAGTGATCATTGACTTTGGATTTGAGCTAGTTCTCTAGTCTTGACATGAATATGATCTTTGAGCTTCTTGAAATCATCAACCAAGCATAATCTCGTTTTGCCATCTTGTAAACTTTGCCATCTCGTGAACTTGTGACTTATGGACCGACATGCTCATACCTTTCTTGATTTGATTCATCTTGAAAAGCTTTAATAATGCATCTTTCTTGAATTTCTTTAACTTTAACACTTTGTCACTTCAAGAAGGACGTATGGTATCAGAGTAGCAGAAGTCTTAAAACATGTACTTGAGCTTTCATGATATCTTTATATTTCTTGGTCGGGTATGAGCATGTGGCTATGAATCTTGTGAGTCAGCTGGAATCAGGTACCTCCATCACCATCTTTAAATATTTCTGAAATAAAATAGTTAGCAATAAAGCGAGGGGACGAATATGGTTTTGTCATTCGCCCGTGGTTGGTTAGAGTAACCTTCGAATCCATGAGGATCGACCTGTGATCAGGTAGATTCAATTTAAGAAGAATCTCCTTGACAGGATTTCCAGCTGCAGTATAGAATCTTTCTAACACATAAGTTTCAGATTCATCAAACTCAGCATGTTCTCATTATCAGAAAGTTCCAAAGCAGACAGCACGATAAGAGTAAACCAGCGAGTTACTATCTCACCAATTGAAAATAAAAATTAATTTGAAAATCAATCGACGTGTCTGATAAGTGTAAAATACACATATCCATTTATACTTAAAATAACCCAATTAAACCCAAAACAGACCAAAAATGGCAAAAATATGCTTGTATTTGTGTTTTATGTGTGTAGGTACGGATAAGTCATAAATCACAGGAAAACAGTCAAAAGCGAGCAAGCACGGACACGAGAATCAGAAGAGTACAAAGCCGAAGCCTGAAAAAGTCAAGCCGAAGCCAAATTCCTTAGCCAATTTCCTTTTGTAACATCCACAAGGACCAATCTTGCAATTTCCAAAAGTTATTTATAACTTGAAAAAGAGGAAAGAAAGAGAAGGACCAAAATTGCAAACTCCCCAAAGTTCAACAGTTTTAACTGTCCAAAAATAGGCGGGAAGCACATTTACTATTCATCGTCTTCCCTATTTTCACCCCATGGTAAAACAAGGGGGCAAATCAAAATTAAAGGGTGCTTAAGTCAATTCAAGAGGTCTACATCACAAATGAAGGGACAAATCAGTCTTTATCAAA
>BQNB010027175.1:0-55681 GCA_026074375.1 Tanacetum coccineum | reverse complement strand
ATAGTGTTTTCTAGGTTATAAATAATGTGTGTTTTAGCACACATCACCTTTTATAGAAGAGTGGTATTGGTTGAAAATTATATTTGAGTGAGCCGGTAATTTAGTAGCTTCAGAACTTGTGCTTGATTATCATTTACTATACCACAGTGAGGTTAATTTATAGACAAAATCATATGATAAGAGGTAAAATAAATCCCATATAGCTTCCGTACCTGCAAGCACTCCTTTTTAATGCTAAGTTGCTCAAGTATCTAAGTGAAGAAATCAAAGTTGAAAGAAAAAAGTTATGTGCCAAGCTGATGACATCAGATAACGTCTATTTTATAGCATACTTTATCCCATGTAATTGACTCATTTTGTATGATTATTGCAAATAATTGTTACTTAATCATTCATATTTGAGAATTGCAGTAATTATGGAGTACTTGGTGAAACTTGACTAAAAGGCACGCATACTGGAGCTTAAACGAAGATATTTTGAAGATTACTGTTCTGACAACCAATACGTCGTATCCATCAAGGAAGATACGACGTATTTGTGTCTGCACTCACCAAAGACCACAAAGGAAACAAGATTAATACGCCGTATCCAGAGAAGACCAATACACCGTATTGGAGATATAGTATGTAAATATTCTGGAAGATATCAAACGTGGTCCCTACTCCAAGAAACCCCCCAATACGCCGTATCCAAGACATTGGATACGCCGTATTGAACCGACTCCAGATCGTATAAATAGAAAACTCAAAAATGATTTTTAAGTGTGCTAAATCATATTCTCGATAGCTAAACCACAAAAGTCAATTTTCAGAGAAGAAAAAGATCAGAAGAGGTCTTGCAACGCATTCCAATCCATATAAGACAACGTGTAATTTCTTATACTTTTGTAATCGTTCAGTTTTTGGTATCATTCGTTAACTCGGTTAGTTTACCTTGGCTAAGCCATTACTCTTGTATTAATTATGATGTTTGAAGGCTAATACCTTTAGGTATTAGCCACTATTATGAAGATCTGAATGTTTGGTTTTGTTTATATCTTGATTTCTTAATTTATCGTTTTATGCTTGTTTATGTTTATCAGTTTATACTTGTTTATGTGTTTAAATATGCGAACCATCATTCAACTGGATCTAGTGATACGGACCAAGTAATATAGATGCTGTGATAGCTCTCCATATAGTGATTAATACTTCTAGACCAATAGGATCACGATTAACGACCTGTCTTTACCTTTAGATTATGAGCTTAATTGAACCGGTAGGTGACCCTTGGGATCAACGAGTATGTTCTAATTAATTGGTAAAGATTATGTTAGTGGACTACTAGTGTATGAATCGTTGTTAAGCAGTAAGTGGGTAAAGTCTCTATGAGCTAGGGTTTAACAAGATCACCATTGCTTTAATCCCTAAGATAGATTATAATAAGCAAATAAGGATGCTTTATGTGGATGCTTTAATTGTGACAGAATTAATGTGTCTAGGTCTTAGGATGAAGTCCCACCTAAGTCTCAAGAATGATATGCCACCTCGAGATAAGTAATCATTGCACTAAATAATCAAACCAGCTTCTAATCGGATTAATGATGGCTAACATAATTTTCTATCATTAGGCTTGACCGCTCTTTTATCTTGTGTTAGAATAAACTCAAACAAACTTCTTTTAGGATTAATGATGGCTAATACAGTTTTCTATTATAAGGCTTGACCGCTCTTTTATCTTCTGTTAATTTGATTATGTGGGTTAAAATGTCTTGATTTGATTATAGTCATCACCAAAACCGCGCCAGTCTCTAAGACTGAAAACCCCCCTTTTAACCTGTTAGAATTAGGATTAGAACTAACATAGGATTAGCATAGGTTTGACTTAGATTAGAATTAACCTAGATTAGATAACCAAAATATTAATAAATTGAGAGATTTAACCTCGCTTCAAGTGTTCGACACCCTACTTACCACGAATCTACCACCGACCAGGTACACTGCCCGTTAAAGTGTTGTTTTTGGTTAAGTCGGCAAAATATAAATTTAAAACTTGAATCATAAAAATATACACCACACAACGACACATCAAGTTTTTGGCGCCGCTGCCGGGGAGTGAAATTTAATCTTGATTTTTATTTTATATTTTGGTTTTTAGCATTAGATCTAACCCTTAGGAGTAGTGTAAATTAGATTAGTGTATATTCTTGTATATTCTGTATATTTTGTATATTTGTCTTTAATTGTTTGCTTGTATATCTGTTTGTTTAATTTAATTGTTTTCCTAATACACTGTTCTGGTCGATAACTCGATACGACGTATCCACTTCCATCGGATACGGCGTATCCAATTTTCCGTCCAATACAGCGTATTCATTCAACTGATTAGTACGGCGTATTCACTTCTATTGAATACGGCGTATCGATCATCTTATAAAGTTCTTTTACACTCTCGAACTTAAAGCTCAAAAATTTTTTAACACCTTTTTCCCGCTGGTTCTACTGATAATTTTCTGGTTATTTTTCGGTTATGAATGACAAAGGTAATCAAAGGAGAGTTTGAGAAACTTGAGGATCTTAACGACGAAGATGTTTCACTCACTTTCGGTACATCACTTAAAGTTTTCAACAAAGAATTCAACCGGATGAGCGGAATGGATGATGATTTATTCACATATGAAGTTAATGTTGCTAACATCCCATGTGACTCAAACAAGGATGATGATTCAGAGCAACGAGTGTCGCATGAAGCTGAAGATGATATGGGATATGATCCATCTGATGTTGCATTTACTAAATGGTTGGGGTTAAAAAAATTTAAATAAAAGACAATGGATCATTATACAAAGAAAGCATTATAGATTTACTGGATTAGAGGAGATGATGAAGTTGAGCTCACGGATGAAGAATTTTCTAATAATGAAGATGAAGTTGCTGAAGTCTTTAGGATCGACACTAATATATTTGATTTTGAGACGCCTATGTGCAAGGCCTTCAAAGAATTTAACTATCTTTTGCAAATCAATCCAGACTTACTTACTAAGGACATTGAGAGATTCAAGACTTATGAAGAATACAAGGATGATTGGATCTATGAATGGAACAGAGATGTACCATGGGTTGATGAAAAACCATAGAGTGACACTGGAATTTAGACTGAACCCACACCAGTTAAGCATTATTGTAAGCCCTTCAATTATAAAACTAGATGTTCGGAATGGCCAACATGTAGTTGGAAGAATGATGGATACTGTAATGGAGGAAACTTAATTGGAGCTTACATAGTTGGGAACTCGCTCTATTACCAAGACTATGAATGGTACGAAGCCTTGAACGATAGCGAGCTAAACGAACAAGCTTTAAGAAATAACTATCATGGAAGGCTTAATCAGTGATGATGAATCATGTAATGATAGTTGGAGAAGATGGGAAAGCCATGAGATTACCTACCACGATCACGATGAAATAAAATATGAGAATGAAACTCATGATGAAATACAAGAGTTATGTGAAACTTATGAACTGCCGGTGTACAATATAAGAAGATTTAAGATGATCAAGTATTCATTCGGACAAGACGAAGAGTATGTTGCTGTTAAAGAAGATGAAGACGACGATTTGGCAAGAACAAGCGATAATGCATGCCGAGCATACCAGGAAATCTTTCGCATGATGGACGAAGGATGCATGGTAACTAGAGCTGAGTGAAAAGAAGCTGAAGAAAAAGTCCAACTTAAAGACTTCGCTGTAAACAAAAGTGCTTCATGGGAGACAACCCAGAATGTTATTTATTTTTATCGAGTCTGTCTTCCCAGACATCAACACGACGTATCCGCTCCATACCATGCGGCGTATTGATTGTCTAGACGTAATCAGTCTTTAATTTTTATGCACTTTAAAAACATTATTGTCAGTTCTGGCAATACGGCGTATTCATGCACATGATACGGCGTATTCACCAGACTGACTCGTATTTAGTTTGTTTAGTTTAGTTTAAGTTAACCATAAGTACCAAAAATAGGAATGCACGTTTTCCTATTATTTGCACAGTACCTCAATGAAAGAAAAGAAGTCGATGAGTTGGTCAAAATATTTACAAGTCTGGAGGTGTTGGAGTCTTGAAACTTCAAGGCGGTTGTTCAACAAAAATTCTTGCTCAATAAACTCAACATGGAGAATCTACCGAGCAAATATTAGGGGAGTTTCTCATTTTAATTCTTTTTAATTCCCGTATTTAATGTTTATATATACAACAAGGACGTTGTATAATTCAAGTGGGGGTGGAAATTAGAATGTATACTTGTCCTAATTTTCACACTAAAATGCTTAAATTTTAAAAAAAAATCAAGCATACTTTTGTGAAATTACTTGTTACATAGCCCGCACACAACAACCCTTATTAGATATTATAAGGATTTAACCTTATCCGTTTCCAAATGCTTACCCAAATTCTATAAAATATGAGTGTGTCGGTGATGTAGTAGACTTTAGAACTTGGCTTGGTATATCTATTCGAGATCACAGTGATGAGTACTATGGATTTAGATGGATTAACTTGTTTAAATTGGTAAATTTTTAAGATTACACCTAAAAAGCCTATTTATGTTGTTTATTAACTAACTACACTAGTTAGTTAACCCCCCGTATAAACCCTTTGTTTACTCTTATTTTAAGAGTAAGATACCCCTAGAACAACCCGTAGAGCCAATCATTTAGGAATTACACCAACTTGTTTATTTTGTTACACCTTTATACCTTAGCCTACCCTGTTAGATTAAGTTTATTTTACAGTTTCTAGTTGCTTAATGTGTAAAGTATGTATTTCCCGAGTCTTGTGTCAATTTTGGTATGGTTGGAAGAAATTTGCACATCGCAAATAAGAATGTATAAAGTAGTCAAAACTCATGTATTTTTACTACCATCGCAATTAATGGTACGTCCGAAGAATAAAAAATTATCAAAGGAATTATCCAGAATTATTATGATCGTGAAGATGGTGAAACTACTCTGAGTTTCGTATATAGTTAGATGTTTGGAAAAAAATTGAAAAAATTAGAAAAATCGCAAAGAAAAAAAGAGAAGGAAAGTTTGAAGATAATCGTTTTGCAACTACCGAAGGAATTACACGAATGATCGATTATTCGTTGATACAAATCGATGATGTAGAGTATTGTATAAAGTGAAAGATATCGCCACTTGCCTTGTAGATTATGTAAAGTATTTGATGATTAGGAAGTTGACCGTTACGAGAATGCCAACTTAGGTTGTTGTTTTTTATTTGTGATCAAGACATATGTATATAGTTGTGTCTTTATCATGGTAACGGCCAGGAAAAAGTTTCTAGCAACTTGTATCTTAGACTTAATATGTTTGTTTCGTAATTTTTAACAATAATTTATTTCCCTTTCCTAATCATTAACCATGAGTTTTATGCGAAGGAGGATTTGTACGAGTGTGCATGTCTATTCCGTCGTTACGGCCATGTATGCATGTCTCAGCTGCCTTGTTGGTTTATTACTATTGGTGAAAGTTAGAAGGTCCCTACCCTATATCATTCTTCATCCTAATCGTTGGTTAAATTCTAATGAGGATGTGAACGAACACACATGTCTATTCTGTTGTTACGGCCATGTATGTGTGCTTCAGTTTCCTTGTTGGAGTGGTACTTCTGGTGAAAGATTATAGAATGATCAACCCTAAGCCTTATCATACAAACCTATATTTACCTATATAAACTTGTTACTCCTTAGCTCTAGTGTTGGAGATGTGTATCCTTGCCAAGCTTATGATAGAATACTCGTCACGACTGAGCAATTGAGCGAATTAGTTACATGTTATCACATAGATTAGTTGAGTGATTTGAGTGTTTTCATCTTCCTATTTCATGAGGTGTTTGGTTGTGTACTAGATCAAATAAATGCTTAACGGAAAATATCCTTAGGGATACATTTTTATAAACTTCTAAAGGCTACTTGAGGACAAGTAGGATTCAAGTGGGGGGATATTTGATGACATCAAATAACGTCTATTTTATAGCATCATTTATCCCATGTAATTGATCCATTTTGTATGATTATTGCAAAGAATTGTTACTTAATCGTTCATATTTGAGAATTGCAGTAATTATGGAGTACTTGGTGAAACTTGACTAAAAGGCACACATTCTGGAGCTTATACGAAGATATTTTGAAGATTACTGTTCTGACAACCAATACGTCATATCCATCAAGGATGATACGGCGTATTTGTGTCTGCACTCACCAAAAACCACAAAGGAAACAAGATTAATACGCCGTATCCAAAGAAGACCAATACACCGTATTGGAGATATAGTATGTAAATATTCTGGAAGATATCAAAAGTGGTCCCTACTCCAAGAAACCCCCAATACGCCGTATCCAAGACATTGGATACGCCGTATCAAACCGACTCCAGACCCTATAAATAGAAAACTCAAAAATGATTTTTAAGTGTGCTAAATAATATTCTCGATAGCTAAACCACAAAAGTCGATTTTCAGAGAAGAAAAAGATCAGAAGAGGTCTTGCAACGCATTCCAATCCATAGGAGACAACGTGTAATTTCTTATACTTTTGTAATCGTTCAATTTTTGGTATCATTCGTTAACTCGGTTAGTTTACCTTGGCTAAGCCATTACTCTTGTATTAATTATGATGTTTGAAGGCTAATACCTTCGAGTATTAGCCATTATTATGAAGATCTGAATGTTTGGTGTTGTTTATATCTCGATTTCTTAATTTATCGTTGTATGCTTGTTTATGTTTATCAGTTTATACTTATTTATGTGCTTTAATATGCGACCTATCATTCAACTGGATCTAGTGATACGGACCAAGTAATCTAGATGCCGGTATAGCTCTCCATATAGTGATTAATACATCTAGACCAATAGGATCACGATTAACGACCTGTCTTTGCCTTTAGATTGTGAGCTTAGTTGGACCGGTAGGTGACCCTTGGGATCAACGAGTACGTTCTAATTAATTGGTAAAGATTGGGTTAGTGGACTACTTGTGTATGAATCGTCGTTAAGCAGTAAGTGGGTAAAGTCGCTATGAGCTAGAGTTTAACAAGATCACCATTACTTTAATCCCTAAGATAGATTATAATCAGAAAATAAGGATGCTTTATGCGGATGCTTTAATTATGACAGAATTAATGTGTCTAGGTCTTAGGATGAAGTCCCGCCTAAGTCTTAAGAATGATATACGACCTCGAGATAAGTAATCATTGCACTAAATAAACAAACAAATTTATAATTGGATTAATGATGGCTAATACAGTTTTCTATCATTAGTCTTGACCGCTTTTTTATCTTATGTTAATTTTTTTGCGTAGTTTAAAGTGTCTTGAATTGGTTGTAGTCACCACCAAACCCGTGCCAGTCTCTCAGACTGAAAAATCCCCCTTTTAACCTGTTAGAATTGGGATTAGAACTAACATAGGATTAACATAGGTTTGACTTAGATTAGAATTAACTTAGATTAGTAAACCAAATTATTAATAAATTGAAATATTTAACCTCGCTTCAAGTGTTCGACACCCTACTTACCACGAATCTACCACCGACCGGGTACACTGCCCGTTAAAGTGTTGTTTTTGGTTAAGTCGGCAAAATATAAATTTAAAACTTGAATCATAAAAATATACACCACACAACGACACATCACAAGCCTTAGGTATAAAAAAGAAAAAAAAGAAAAGTGGTTCAAAGAAATAAAGGCTCAAGTTCGGCACATGAGATCAGTATATGCTATTCTCCCTCATCACCATCACGTTTTACCTCTTTGAGATTTTTTTCTAGGTGCTCACGCCGCAAAGGTTATGTTTATGTGTCTCGTACAAGCCTATGATAGCTATCTAGATTATGTATGTGTTTATGAGTGTTTTAAATTATAAACCTTATTTGAATGGCTCGAGTGAATTACATAATCAAACACATTCCCCTATGAGGTGCTATGTTACGTGTCAATTCCTGAAAAGTTAATCAATATGCAAACACTTGTAAAATCTAAATTTTCTCCACGTCACGATAAATGATGTTGTTTTTCTCGCTTTTAATTGCTTGAGGGCAAGCAACAGCTAAGTGTGGAGGGATTTGATAACGCCTAAATTATACATGTTTTTGGTGGAATTATTTATATATATTTTATCATTTCTCGTGAACTTTCGATACTTAATAGCATGAAATACTTGCAGGTTCACTGGAAGACATCCCGAGCTCAAATAAAGCAAAGATCAAGTACTAATACACTTCAGAAAGCAAGATACAAGAAAAGATAAAGTCTCAAGCTGAAAAGTGCAAATGTGCGCCGCACTTACCTTTTGTGCGCCACACTTCTCCCCAAAGTCAAAAGAATTAAAAGCCTGGTCAAATAGTACATTAACTCCTTAAGTACGTCGCACTTACAAAATTGTGCGCCGCACTTCCCATCTGGCTACTTAGAATAAATGAAGTCATTAAATACTATCGCATTAACACACCATGTGTGCCGCACAAATTATTTTGTGCGCCGCACTTCTACCCGAAAATCAGCCTATAAATAGAGCCAAAATTCTCACACATTTCATCAACTCACTTACAATCCCATCTCTTCTCATCTCAAACACTCTCTCTTTTCCTAAAAACACCATAAACACCATACAACTTTGAAGGTTCAAGATCAAATCAAGAAGAACGAGGAAGAACAATATCATAGTTCTAAGAATAAAAGGGTGTATTTAGATTCCATACTTGTTAGGGAGAAGTTTTTATCTATATTCTTACCCGGTTATAGTATGTTTCTTGTTTATCAATTTAATCTTGTTATGAACTTCATAGCCATGAGAGGCTAAATCTCTCATGACTACTCGATGAAAATAATATAATAAATAAGCATTTGGTATAATTACGATCTTGTTAATCTTAAGCTTTTGTTATAATCCTATCGTGTCTGATCTTGTCAACTTTGATTGTATACTCACACCGGTATAGGTCGAAAGACCCGTTGTGATCTATATAGTTTTAAAGGTTTGTCTACGATCTTTATCGTCTGTGATGAGAAATCCACTTATGTTACTTGATAAACAAAAAGAGATTTGACATTATAGTAACTGGATTATTTGAGTGACACATCTGATCAAGTTAGCTAAACATAAGTCTTAAGTTAAACAAGTTAATTTGTGAAAACGTTTTCTGACGAGAAAATACTTTTTGTGAGTTAAAGTCCTAAGTCTAAGATCGTAACTATTACCATTTCTTATGAATTATATGAAATTATTCGAGTAGTCATATTTCTCACATTTGTTAAAGTTTATTTTTCAACTGATTATTTGACACTACGCAAATCCCTGTGGACGACCTGGTCTTACCTAAAGATTATACTGCATACGTGGGTTATACTTTTACCCGTGTGTTTACCTATAATAAAATTGGTATTTTTTTCATTATAAATTTAAAGCTTTCGAAACACATCAGTTCTCTTCACTATGTCAACAAACTCCCTTTAGGCAGAGAAAACCGTACACAAGTAGCTTACACCAATTTTCGACACAAAACCAAATGTTGGGTTCTAATCCTAGCTAGAACCAATCTACCACACGCTTTGTATTTTGAGGACTAAAATACTAACCGCACTAACCCAAGATCACTTCACCTACTAACACGATTACCCCGATCTAACTATTCTCTCTACGATCACCTCGATCTAACTATACTCTCTATGATCACCCCGATCTAACTATTACACAATATACACAAATGATTTACAAGTTATGACACAATTGTAACTTAATTATGAGAACACAAACTAAGCTATAATACTTCGTAACTTGATGGTAGGAATTATTTTTCTCTTGCACTTGAGGATTTAAGCTTGAATCACTTGGAAACAAATACTTAAGATTAAATGATCAAAGAATTATAGGTGATGTGGTATGTGCTTAATTACACATACCTTTTACCTTTAAAAACGAGCTAAAATAACCAAAAACGGACTTAAAATGCCAAATATATGCTTGTTTTGCTAATTGTATTGTGCAGGAACGGATAACTAAGAAAAGGACGAAAAACAAAGCCAAAACGACAAAACCGGACTCGGAATGGAAAAGACTGTGAAAGACAAAGCCAAATCGAAGCCGAAAAGTCAATCAAGTCAAAAAGTCAACAGAAAAGTCAACTGGTCAAAGCCAAAGTCAAAGAAATATAAGTTTAGGGACTGAAATTGTAAGTCCCTAAACTTATACTTAAAGAAGAAATCAAGAGAAAAGAAGAGGAGGGCCAAACTGTCAATGTGGCAAAGTTGTACTCCAAGGGCTTATTCTGCCAAGCCCTATAACTTGTATCACACAAGGACTGGTGGTGCAATGTGATAAATAACCCTCAGGGGTTGTTTTTGCCAAGTGTCAAAAGCTATATAACCACAAGGACGATGGGTGCAACGAGTCAAATAACCCTGAGGGACCTATCTTGCCAAGTTCCTAAACATATACCCTGTCTCCCCTAACTCTGTTATACCCCCAACCCTTTTTCCCGCCTCTTTTGAACACAAAACCCACTCACGGGTTAACACCCCTTCTTCTAACCTGTAACCTCAAAAACCCCATGGACAAACTCGCCCCTCCTCCTCCACTTAAACCCTAATCCCATTTGGCAATCTCACATCCCCCTAGGCTCATATCGACGACCGAGCTTGCTTTTTGAAGAAATTGAAGGGCCAAGATTGTTTGTTTTCCCCCTCTCACACAACAAACACAGAAAAGCTTATAAAAGAAGAAGAAGACAGAAGAAAAGCAAGTAGTTAGTTGTCTTTGTTTTAATTTTCAGTTTTGTATTTTCCTTCAATATTAAGCATTTTACTTTCAAGTTTTTTTAAAATAGCTTTAAGCTCTTGTACTGTTGTTCTTTCCTCTTGTACTTCATCAATTTAGCAATAACAATCAGTTTACAAGCTTCTTGTGTTCTCTTATTTCAATTTGAAGTGATTTTCATCCAATAAGCTCTAAATAAGCTCTTTTGAGCTTATTCTTGTTATTAAGCTCAAATTCAGTTTTAAACTTTGTAAAAGTTTTTAAAGACTGTTTTTAGCTCATTTAGTTTAAAAGTTTTCATTTGAATTCAAATTAAGCTCATTTTGGAAGTTCAAGGAGTAATAAGCTTTTTACAGCTTATTGAGTTTTAAGCTGAGGTCTAGAGGCTAGGGCCATTAGTCTGTGTATCATAAAGCCATCTCACTCAATAGAGTGGCTTTGGTGTCAGAGAACTACAATTCAAAAAGGTGTGATTTCCAATTTTTGAATTTTAAACTTAATTTAGCTAAAATCTTAGCTTATTGCTTTGTTTTCTTTATGTGTTTAAAACTTGTTCATTTTAGCTTAGTTAGCTTAGATATGCAAATGCTTTAAGTTTTTGTAGTTTAAATCCATTTAGAAATCAAGTTTCTTAATTCTGTCATATATAGTAGTAATAAGCCTCACTAAGTAACTATCTTTATTCCTCTTAATAACTTTAGTTTTTAATTTTAAAAAATAACTTAAATAGGTGATTTTTAATAAGATAGATATAAATTTTAATATTTTAGTATAAAATATAATTAATTAAAAGCAGAAAAAATTTGACAGTTGCTTAAGGAGTGTTTGGGATCAGTTGTTTTTGACTTGTAAAGACCAACTTCAACTTTGATAAAGCTTTCATTATAGTTTGTTTAGGGACCAAAAAAGATTAGAACAGCTTTTAAGGTTAGTAAGTAAAACTCAAAAGGTTAGAGTACAAAAACCTTGCATTTGCACCATGGGAAATTTTGCCAGCAAAGAAGTTTTTAGCTTTAAGTAATGAAAGCTGTTAGAGTTCAAAATTGATGTTGTGTTCACTCAAATGCATTTGTTTGAGTGTCTAGAAGCTCTAAGACTTGAACTATAGACCTGCACTTTAGTATGTGCCAATGCATTAAATCAGCATACAACCTGATTTTAAAACTCAGTTAAAACTGTTGTAGCTCATTACTTTTCTAGCCAATTTTTAGCTTCAGTGGTTAGTAGTTAGAATTTGAAATTAAGCCTGTTAATAGTACTCCATTAGCTTAATCTAGAAAAGCTCTTTAGTTTCAATTTTAAGTTCTTAGGCTAGCTTATTTTAGCCTGCAAAAGTAGTGTAGCAGCATTTAGATTCCTAGCTTATTTTCTATTTTGATTTTCATTTTTAGTTGTAATTTTGAAAAACCTTTTATCTAGGTTAGTTTTATGTTCCTAGCATAGCTTATCTCCAAATTTTCAGCTTTTAAGGATTAGTAATAAGCTGTTTAGCTTATTAAGAATAGCTTATTTCAGTTTTAAGCTAAGACTTGCACTTTTTAAGGCAATTTTTCTTGTAAAACTTGTTAACAAGTGGCTAAATTTTGTTTAGATATCTATTGAACACATCTTAAGCTTCACTTAGCTTCTTTTGTTTTTCAATTTCATCTAGAAATAAGCTGGGAATAAGCCAAAATGTGAAAAAGTTAGGGAAAAGTCTTAGTTTCTGTGAACAGGAACAAAATGCTTATTTTCTAGCTTATTTAGTTGTTGAAAGTAGAAAGTCATTTTGTTAAAGTTGTAGAGATTAAGCTAGTTAATAAGTTTTTGCTAAATCTTAATTTTTCAATAAGCCAAAAATAAGCTAGGTCGTAGGGTCTGTTTGGTATATCTTTGATAGTTTAGGGGTAATCATTTACACTGGAGTGTAAATTTTAGATACTTTACCCGCCTACCCTTTAGTTTCTTTTCTTACATTATCTACCCTAGAGTTTTCAAAAAAAATAAAAAAGGGGGAAAGACACATGTGGCCCGTGTGACTAAGACGCGAAACCCGGGACCAAGCGATACAATCCCCCCTTTAACACCACTCTTACCACTGCGCCCTTGGGTCTTTTTCGTTAAAGACTCAAGGGCTTAGTTATTTAAAGGGGTTTATTAGAGCTTTTAAGCTCTTATAAGCGGAAATGCTTATTTTTCGGCTTATTTCTTAGCTTTATTTTTTTCTATTTTTCGATGGACCATTAGAGTATCTAGATTTTGTAAATTTTTTCAGAAAATTTTTAGTAATCGTTTAATATATTTATAATTTAATTTGAGTTAAATGTTTATTTAATTCATAAAAAATACAAAAATTATCAAAAAAATATTTTTGCTTTTTATTTAGAAAATTTTCTCTTTTATCATCTAGTTTTGTAGGAAAAATATAAAAATTTCCGTTAGGTCATTTCTATAATAAAATTGGTATTTTTATCATTATAAATTTAAAGCTTTTGAAACACATCAGTTCTCTTCGCTATGTCAACAAACTCCTTTTAGGCAGAGAAAACCGTACACAAGTAGCTTACACCAATTTCCGACACAAAGCCAAATGTCGGGTTCTAATCCTAGCTAGAACCAATCTACCATACGCTTTGTATTTTAAGGACTAAAATACTAACCGCACTAACCCAAGATCACTTCACCTACTAACACGATTACTCTGATCTAACTATTCTCTCTGCGATCACCTCGATCTAACTATACTCTCTATGATCACCCCGATCTAACTATTACACAATATACACAAATGATTTACAAGTTATGACACAATTGTAACTTCATTACGAGAACACAAACTAGGCTATAATACTTTGTAACTTGATGGTAGGAAGTATTTTTCTCTTGCACTTGAGGATTTAAGCTTGAATCACATGGAAACAAATACTTAAGATTAAATGATCAAAGGATTATAGGTGATGTATAAACTGATTTTAGACAGAAGAGAATGAGTGCAAAAGATAAGAAAATTAGTGGGGAACAGTATGCTATTTATAGACAAAACTAGGAGCCTTTTTGTCTGCCCGACCCCCTTAGCTCCTATGTCGGCCCCCTTATCACTAAGAGGGCCGCCTAAGGCTAGACGCTCTTTTTTTTTCTTTTTTAGGGGAGGTGTTTTCTGGATCAAATGTATCCGTTTTTAGGTGAAAATTTTGAATTCAAAACATTTATTTTGAATAAAATATTTTTTTAATGTCAAAATGTTTTGTATAAGTTATGAAAATGTTTGTAACATTTTAAAAGAAATGTGAGGATGAATAAGAATTCATTTGATCATAAAATGCATTAAGCATTTATTTATTCATACCTTTAGGTGATTAAATTTTCGAAATGAAAATTTACGACTAATTAATTGTTTACATTTAATTTTACAATTAGTGTTTTTACATTTTGTGATTATCAAAATGAAAAGAGGTCGAAAAATATTAATAAGGTTTTTAGGCATTATTTCTATCAACAATCTCTCCCTTTTTGATGATTATAAAATCTAAACTCATTAAATGTAAAATTATTTTTAAACAAGTATTTAGTGAGTTTTATTTCTATTTCCCCTCCCCCTTTTTGTAGAATCAAAAAGGCTTCATCGATGAATACACGTAAAATCGACGGAATAAATGCTCCCCCTTGATGTGTGCCCCTCGTTCGAGAGCACCAAGGAATCGAGCTATGGTAACTTTGCTACAAAACCAAGTTAGAGAAACAATACCAATATTTCTAACATATAGCAATGTCAAGAAAAATATTTAAACATGGTGACAATAAATTTGTGTTAGCCAACCATCACAAATATTAACCAATTGAACTCAACTATATATTCGTATAGGAAACAACTAACTAATTTACTAATTGCATTAAAAACATAGAATAAAAGTCCATTCATTCAACATAAGACTTGTGTATACCATACAATCATACAACTAGTATGCATTAAAAGGAAGTATTATGCTTAAGGCATAATAATACATCATAAATAAAAACTACAAATGTTCTAATTTTCCAAGAATACCATAGAACTTGTTTGCAAAAGGTTGGCTTAAAAAAATTATTTGAAGCATGAGTGACTAAACATAAAGTATGTTTAGTTTGGATAAATCGATGGTGGTGGTGGTAAAAATAGTGGTGGTGGTTGTGAAAGCATGTGTTCAATGTAAGAAAACATGTATTGAAGTTCATCCCTCAAGCCAAAGATGAGTGTTCGGTTGTGAATGCAACATAAGCATGAATCTCCATGTGCTTCAAGAAGGTTTCATGGAATGGGATGACCAAAGAGAGGTGGTGGAGGTGATGGAGTATTGAATTGAATATCAAGTGAAGTGATTGGTGAAAGAGTGAGAGTGATGTCTATGGGTTCACTTCTTTATGTTGGAGGTGGTGGAGGTACTCTTGGAGGAGGAGAATTTGGTGAGTTCAAGTAGCCATTTGTTGATGGAGATGTGGAAGAGGATGGTGATTTATGTTTGGAAGCAATGGAGAATGAAGAAGTGGCCCTAGTAGATGGTATTTTTGAAGGTGCATTTGGTGCACTTGGAGATGAGTGGTGGTGTGTAGGTGATGAGGTTTTGGTGTCATCTTGAGTTAGATCAACAAACAATTATCTAGGTGGAATGATGTTAATTTTTGGTCTCTTGGATGGTTTGGAGGTGGAAGCCTTATTGGACGCCATGGAGGTAATGGTGGTTGGTGATAAATAAAGAAGATGATGAATTAGTAGTAAAAAAATAGGAGGCAATTTAATGGAAGAGGACGGTGTAGAAGTGGTATGAGTTTGAGTTAGTTTAAACATTTCCAAAATATGTTAGTGTTTTCTGGGTAAGGATAGCTGAGGCTAAGTAAAAGAGGGTCAAAAAGAAGAAAGGAACAATAAAACCCATGGGCAGGTAGGCCGGCCCCCTTATCTATGGTGCCGGCCCCCTTATTGATAAGGGGGCGCCCTTATGAGCTAAGGGGGCCGCCTATCTGACACTTTTCAGACGACCCAAAATTTGAAATTTTGCAAAAAAATTTGTGAGAAGGGTTGTATTTGGTAAACACATTTGCAGCAAGTCCTATGTGACCATATATGAGCATGAAACAAATATTTATGCATGAAACATATAAGAGTTTATGAAATAAAGATATTCTAATAAACTTACTAATAATTCATAATGATTAGAGCTCCCAAATAAGCTAAACAATATCAAGTTCTTCCGACTAAATCGGGTTAACATCACATAAACAAGTAAACATAACATAGCAACCAAGTTCACATAACAAATAAACTAAAAACATTAACCAAGCATCATCATTTCTTCTTCTTGCTAAAGACTCCTTTCATTGCTTTTCCGAACGACTTGAAACCGCCTCTTATTTCCTCATGCATTTGTTGTTGACGATTAAGTAAAGTAGTTTGTCGCTCAAAAAGAAGATTGTCGGTTTGTTGAGAAGAAGTGGGAATGTTGTAGGTTTGGTGAGTTAGTGGTTGAAGAGAGTTGAGGTAAGTAGTAGGGGATGGATTTCTAGCTTGAGAAGTGCCCTCCTCTTCCTCATCACTTTCATAGTGAGAAGAGGATCCAAAATGATGAGCGGATGATGATGAGACAGAATGACAGGCTTTTGGCATTCCACGATCACTTTGGGGTTTTCGAGTTTGTTTTAAGGCGAGAGGACGCATGACTCGATCAACAACATTGTAAATGCCATTGTCAAGATGAGGATAATGCTCCATGACGTATCGAAAAAGACGAGTCAAGAACATGCCATAAGGAAGATTGGCAGTTGAAGTTGCCCTAGAACTTTCAATTCGCTTGATAAAGAAATAAGCAAGATTATATTGTTCTTCGGCAATAATACAATACAACATGTGAGCGAGACAAGCCGGAAGATGGTCCCGGTGTCCTCCTAGTCCCAACACATTCTCATGAATAAGTTCTTCCCAACGCTTCATGTCTTGTTTTAATTCTTTGGTAAGAATTTGGTGTGAGAATGACATTTTTGCTTTTGATGGTACGGTTAGCTCGGTACGTTCCAATTGGAGAAATCGACGAATTTCATCTGGAGTAGGAATATTGGTATGATAAGGTCCCTCGGTCTCTTGGAAGAATGCAAGAGATGCAAGATCCCATTCAAATGTGAAGACGGCTTAACCATTGTATGGGATTTTGAGAATTTGACCGAATTATGCAAGTGAGAGAGTGATAAATTCATGTTGAATCATGAATGAGATTAGAATATAACCGTACTCATCAGTTTGGACTTTGACTTGATTGTAAAAGTCTAGAATGAACCGAGGTACAATTGGCTCATTGATTTTGAAAAGACAATTGAATCGAATGTTGGTGAACAATCGCTCAATGCCGTTGGATTGGTAATAGAGTTGATCCACGACTCGGCCCTCATGAATGCAACGGTTTTTGATGGGTTTATAGAATTGAGCAAGGACGGGAGAAAAGCCAGGTATTTCAGATACTTTAGGGATATATGACTTAGTAAGGGAGGTATCACCAATAATCACCCGAGGCATGTTTATCACCTAAACAAGACAACAATAAAAAGAAAATTACTACACAAAAGAAATATATATATAAGAGAAAAGTAAGTTTAAATCAACACATGTGGAACAAAGATTACTTTGACACAAAAAAATAAGACCCAAGAAGTAATCCAACCGTTCCCTAATTTGATTTGACTCAACTTAGAAAGTCAAAAAATATACATTGAAATATATATTTCGACACCTAATGTAAGCTTGTCAAGTGTTTCTATGTTTAATAAATAGAGTAGAGATTATTTTGATTTTAGGCTAAAATTCTAGGATATAATCCAAACGCCCCTTTATTAACGAAAGACTTGACCAAGAGCGTCGAAAGATATAGATTAAGTTGTATATTTCGACGACTAATATGAGTTCATTACATGTAACTTAACAAAAATAAAATAATGTTTATTTTGACTCAAGACTATAATTCAAGACGATAAATCAAACGCCCCCTTATTTTAGAAGTTTTATTAAAATTATCAAAGTATATATGAATTATACATCTTGATGACTAGTACACGTTTGTTATGTGTTTATCCACGTGACAAAATAGAGTGATGGTCATTTCGACTCTAGACTACGTGTTAGCCGTGTTTTTATTAAAGTGATGGTCATTAAATATTCTCGAGCCTTGTATAAGAAAAACTTAGTTTACGGGAATTTATCTAAGCTAATTGGGCCTAGGTGTCGGGCTTAAAGCCCATTTGTGTCATGACTGACCCAACATAAAGCCCAAACAATAATCTTAGGGTTTTATCTCATGTACTATTTAAAGCCCTCTCCAAGTGTGGAGAGGGTGTTGCTTCTCATTTTCTTTTCTTAACAAGTAACCATTTTTTTCTCTCTTTGTCTCTCTCTCTAGTTCGTTCTCTCTTTAAAATCTCGTATCTTATTTTTGTGCTTTTTGTGATGAAATGATATCATCTAACATGTGGTATCAAGAGCCAAGGTTGGGTTTAGTGATTTCGTTGTTATAGCTTATTCAAGAGCTTATTTAGTCTAGCTTAATTTTTTTTTCTCTCTTTTTTCTCATACTTCGTTACACTTTTTTCTCATATTTCACTTTATTGTGGGTTTTCGTTGTATATCTCATTTTGGGCTTAAACAGTAACATCTTCATTTGGACTTTTTCTGTTTTAGTTTTTGCAATAGTAAGCTGCATTTGGTTTGAATATAAAAAAAGGTTGCTTTTGTGTTCCACAAATAAGGGTGCATTTTTGTTTGAAAAAGGAAGGTCACCACGTTTGTCTTAGAAATCAACCTCACCGTGTCTATTTCTTTTCCCTTCTTGTATGAGTTTGTAGCTTAATGGTTAGACTCTTATTCGCAGCTTATTCAAGCTTTTGTTGCTTATTGTGGTTGAAAAGTTAGCTTATTTTCGAAGCTTGTTGAGGTGTTATTGTTTGTACACGGTTGAAAAAAAGGGGAGACCAAGATACACATTCTTAGCATCAAGGACGTTTTGTTGGTTATGCAAAAAGACAACAAGGACGGTTGTACGTTCTTTGGTTTCTTGTGAAGGACACGAATTCGCAATTTGCTAGTCACACGAATTCGCAGTTTACCTTGTCTCGCAAATTAGCAAATTTCTTCTTCAAACGAATTAGCAACTCCTTCTTCAAACGAATTAGCAACTTTCAAAGGTCAAACGAATTGGCAACATACTAGGAATCGAGTAAGCAGTTTACCAAAACTAAACTATACAAGTTTTTAAGTCGTTTCGGTTTTTCAGGTTCGAGTGACGTTCATCTACGGGACTTATAACTTATACCATCATGATCGTGATCCTTTTTCGATCATCGTGGTATATTTGATTTTTGCCAACGATTACCGTAACACTTCATAAGATCAAAAGAAAAAAATCGTTATCATTTTCTTCATTTCAAACGAAAAAGAAGATGAAAATGGTGGGAGTTTGGTGCATTAATTACTAAGTTTTAATTTATGTCACATGCAGCCCCTGAACCTTTACTACAATTTCACCGTTAGTCCTTATTCTTATAAAACAGGCCGTTAGTCCTTCAAAGTGAATTTCAATTGCACCGTTTGTCCTTATTTGAGTTTTAATTAACCAATACTCTTTTTAAGTTCAACGTTTGTGCACCGGTCATCGTTTTAAGCTCATTTTTCGCCAACAAAATCTCAAATTCTTCAATTTCAACAACGATTTCAACCACAATTAATTATTGTTACACGGTTTCTTCTTGATTTTGTAAAATCCCGCGAAAGATTCAATTCGTTTTTCGGTTTAAATTTAAGATTTGTAAAATCCCGTGAACATTAATTGTTTTCAATCCACAACAACAATCACTTTACCCACTAAAGATCCTTGTTTATCATTTCACATCACTTTTGCAATGTCGACTCAACAAGACATTTATGCAGCCGGTTCCGAAAACCGCCCTCCTATGCTTAACAAAGAGAACTATGTTCCATGGTCATCACGTCTTCTCCGGTATGCTAAGAGCAGACCAAATGGAAAGTTAATCTACAATTCCATTATAAATGGTCCTTATGTCAGACGAATGATTCCTGAACCAGGTGATGCAAACCGTGCGGTTCCTGTCAATGAAACCTTTCATGAACAGACAGATGATGAACTCACTGAGAAGGAGCTTAAACAGGTAGAAGCCGATGATCAAGCCATTCAGACTATTCTTCTCGGTCTTCCTGAAGACATCTATGCTGCTGTTGACAGCTGTGAAACTGCTCAGGAAATCTGGTTACGTGTGCAACAAATGATGAAAGGTTCTGATATTGGAATTCAAGAGAAAAAGGCTAAGTTGTTTAATGAATGGGAAAGGTTCACTTCTACCGATGGGGAATCGATTGAATCGTACTATCATCATTTCTCAAAGTTGATGAACAATTTCAAGAGAAACAAACACTTTCCAAAAAAGATTGCCAGTAATCTCAAGTTCCTAAACAACTTACAACCAGAATGGAGTCGACATGTTACCATTGTTCATCAAACAAAAGATTTGCATACAACAGATTACACTCAGTTGTATGATTTCTTAAAGTACAATCAAAATGAGGTAGATGATCTAAGAGCTGAACGACTTGCAAAAACACATGATCCTTTAGCACTCATGGCAAATTCTACCAATCCTTTCAATTATCCAATGTTTCACCAAGATCAACCATCACCAAGTACCTACATGCAACAACCAGGGCCAAATCCTAAAGACATTACAGATCCCACAACCGCAATGAACATGGCACTTGTTCTAATGGCTAAGGCATTCAAACTAAACTACTCAACACCAATCAACAACAACTAGAGAATTTCATCAAACCCTCGTAATAGGCAGATTGCTCAACCGAGTATGAATATGGGTCAAGACAGATAGATGCAGATGGTTGGAGGCAACGGTAGGAATCAGTTTAGACAGTATGTTGGGCAGAATGTTGGGAATCAGAATGCATATAATGCAGTACAGAATGTCGGGAATCAAGTTGTTCAGAATGCAGTTCAAAATCAGGGGGTACAGAATGTTAGAAATCAGAATGGGCTAATTGTTGTTCTGGGGATTACTAATCAGAATCCAAATGGGAATGGTAATGTTGTAGCAGCACGGGCTGAGGGTAATGCTATTGGGAATAATGGTAATCAGATAAGGTGTTACAACTGTAGAGGATTGGGTCATCTTGCTAGGAACTGCACAGTCAGACCAAGGAGAAGGGATGCTGCTTATCTTCAGACTTAGTTGTTGATTGCTCAAAAGGAAGAAGCATGAATCCAACTCCAAGCTGAAGAGTTTGATTTGATGGCTGCTGCAGCGGATCTTGATGAGAATGAGGAAGTTAATGCAAACTGCATTTTGATGGCTAATTTGCAGCAAGCATCGACATTAGGTACTCAGAGTGACAAGGCTCCCGTCTATGATTCAGGCGGATCAGCTGAGGTACACCATTATGACAATTGCTATAATAATGACATATTTAACATGTTCACTTAAGAGGAGCAGTATATTGAGCTACTCGAGCCCATTCCTGAATCACACCAAGTACAACAAAATGATAGTAATGTTATTTCTGAAGTCACTAGTGTAGAACAAGAAGGGGGAATAGTAGATCAACATCCTACGACTGTTGAGGAAGCACGTGCTTATTTTGAATCATTATATAATAATTTAGCAATTGAAGTTGAAAAGGTCAACTTGGTCAATCGCAAAATGAATGAAACAAATGCTGATTTGACCACTGAGCTTGCTAGATATAATAATCAAGAAAAGTGTTTTGAAATTAGTCAAGAAAAATATGACAAACTTGAAAGATGTTATCAAAAGTCTGTTTATCAAGAACAATGTCTTACAAAAAAGATAAATGCTCTTCACTTAAGTTCTGGTAAACAAATAATGTAACATCCCGCTCCGATAAAGAGACCAAGAGTCACATTATGGTGTCATATCAGAACATATAAACACAAGCGAAAGACTTTATTAAATAAAAATACTAAGTCATGAAACAAAATGACTTCCAAAAGTATTAAATTCCAATAAAGTCTAAATAGAAGAAATCTTCAAACGAAAGGGTCATAAATCCAAAACAATGGGGAAACTAATAAGGGTTGGTCCTCTAGAAGCTTCCTACACTCATCACTCAAATCCCAGCTTCACGCTTAGTACTTGCCACAGGAAAAGAAAATGCGGCTGAGCTAACGCTCAGTGAACATATATAATAATAAAAAGGTAATAAGACAAAAGAATGAATTAAACGAATTATGAGAACCTGCTAAACAAATATCATACAAAATATGAATCAAATTATGCTAAACTTTGGAATGATTGGTACAAAAAGTGTGAAGAATGCAAATATGACAAAATTTCGTATGATAAAGCTTATAATGACATGCAACAAAAGATCGAACGGTTGCAAGCTCAGTTAGGAGATCAAAAGGGTAAAAGTAAGGATACTCCATGTGTATCAGATACCTTTGATCCTTTGTCTCGGAAACTAGAGAATGAGAATGTGGAATTAGAGTTTTGTATTTTGATTATGACTAAAAAATGCTCATCTTAAGACCACATACAAGAACCTGTTTGACTCTATATTAAGTGACACTGGTCAACCAAAGTATAATTGGACTCTTTTGCAAGATAAATTACCATGACAACGATCTATTTGAAAATTGCTGGTGGAGCTCAGTTATTAGATAATGTTTTCTACAAAAAGGTCACCAACAAGGTCACGGGTGTGATATTTCAGTTTTTCAAAGTGGGGGCTTCAATCTTGAGGGGAAACACCTTCTTCTTTTAAAACCAAATATATTTTCTGTACTACTTTTCCTAAATCTACGATTATTCCCAAGGTTGGTAAGTCGAATGCTTTGTCAAAACCAGTCACTTCAAACTCGGCACCTTCCTCTCGAGAATCAACTATTGTGACAATGAAGATGATTGCTATGAGGAATCTTTTGGAGATTAAATCTTGTTGAAGCTTCGAAGGTAGAAAACTTTGTGTCTATACAAACATGTAAAAACGGTACATCTTCAGACAAATCGGATCACTGTCTGTTTCACAACCTCATCGGTCATCAGTAAGGAACGATGTAAATTATAAAAACAAATGGTTTCTCTCCTAAAGACGTTAAAAAGCCAACTTAGGACCTGAAAGATCACAGCCTAGGAACAATCTAAGAATGATAAGGTTCCTTTTAAGTCTAAGAGTAGTTGCCTCTCGAATAAGTTAGAGAAAAAAGAAGAAAACCATAGGAGTTTACAGTCTTCTAACTATCTGGACCATATGTCATCTGCATGTAATAACATTAAGCTTGCAATTCGAAATGAAAAATCTGAGGTTATTTGTGCTACATGTAAGGCAATGTATTCACTTTCCTTATCATGATGATTGTGTGCTTCAGTATGTTGAATGGCATGAAATTAGAAGAAAAACTCAATGTGCTATGTTTCAAAAAGTGCAAATCAAAAGAAAACATAGGCTCAGGTCTGGAAACCAAGAATGTAGAGTCCAAAGAAGATGTGCTTCACTAAGCCCTAGTAACCTAGATCTTGCCTGTTAGGTGGCACAACTTGAAGACTTTTTGACCTTTAAAGGAAAAATAATCACGTTCCAGGAATGAGAGTCACATGTGATCTGCTCTAAAGGTGATAAACATGTACTTCTAACCCTCAGAACCGGATCAGCATTACGGTTTCTAAATTTTAATAATTATCTCTATGACAGTGTGGTCAAAAAAAAAAATTGGTTTGATATATGTTTAATTCCATGCTTTCGAGTAATATAAACCAAAGGACAAAGCAGAGTCATGGAGAGAACGATGTGACAACTTGAAGAGTCTTTCAGTAATGCTTGTAATCCAAATGTCAGATTGACCCGATCTTCAAGATAAAGGAAAAATGTCGTGTCAGTGCATAGTTTTCCTTTAACAAACGAAAAGAGAAATCTTTTCGGTCTTGAGCTAGTAACAAACATTCAAAGTTTGTTAGCTCAAGTATATGGCTTATGTACACTTCAGTGCATAACCCGAGCTTCAAATAAAAGGGAGTGTACGCTTCAGTGCGCTTTACCTTCAAAAGAAGAGAAATCTTCTTGTTTTCACCCAATTCAGTAGAACATGATTAGTCATACGGTCAATGATAGAGTTGAAAGGTCTATTCGGTCATTTTGTTCGACGAATTTATTCAAATGGGAAAATCTAGCTGTTTCAAGTGTCTTCCGCTTGCTACAACTGCTGATGCATTTGATAACGTCAAATATCAACAAGATTCATCTTCATCTATTCAGCTCTTTCTGAGTAACATCTATCTTGTGTCATGGAAACTTCGCCTTGTAAATATTTTTTTTGATCTTTCTCTTTACTTCTCGTAATAATTGTATCAGAAAAACAAATTATAAAATATAAAAATCTATAAAAGCTAAACACAAATTCAAAAAATTTCAAAAATACAAAATATTCTTTCCGACATGTCTTCGATAATCGATAACATTTTGCGCACCTTGAAATTGTTGATTAAAAATTAACACGGGGGAAATAAATGAAGTTGATTTTTCTTTGTTTTTTACTTTCTCTCTCTAAAATCTATTTTTCCTTATTTTTGTGTTTGGTGATGAAATGATATCCTAACAAGTGGTATCAGAGCAAATGTTCATTTATGTACATTTATCCTAAACAACGGGAAGCTCATATCTTCTCGGTCTTGAGCAATGTCATATAAACATTCAAAGTTTTGAATGCTCAAGAGAAGTTTTTTAAGGAAAATGATGGTAAATAAGATATATCTCACATATTTTCCTGTTGAGCACAATTTTTCAAGAAATTCTCAAAAAGAAAATTCAAATTCTTTCAAAATTGTGTGCTCAACAAACTCCCACTCCAAGTTTTCAATCTATTCTATAATTGAGGGGGAGTATCATAATATGATTCATTCTGCATGCACTCCTGTTCTCCCCAGACTTTGTTAGGCTCATGTGAATTCCGGACATTAACTTGTTTTTAATTCACTAATTGTCAAAAATTGTAAACACATATGCAATTTTTGAGGGGGAGAATAGTGATTAAAATGTGATCAATACGGATTAATAACGGATACGATCTTCAATCTATAAGTGCATTCCTAAACCTCGCATGTGCAAAACTCTTTCATAATATGGTGCATATGTGTAGGGGGAGCTTTTTGGTAACTCTGGAAACGAAACTCTAAAATTTGTCTCCAAATGATTTCTCAAACACGTTGATTGATTTTCAACAAATAATCTGGATTTACTGATCTTCAATGGCAAATATCTTAAAGACCGACCAACTGTTATTTCTCAGGGGGTTATAAGGCGGTTAAGGTTAGGAATGTCTGTTCCATGATCCAGCCAGAACCGGAGGGATCTACCCAGGAACTTTCCTCTAGATAGAGTAGAAGTCCTATGAATGAAAGAAAAAAGGAGTACAGTGAGATTGGGAAAAAAACAAAAAAAAAAATGTTTTATCCAAGGCATGGATTTTATCCACCGGAACAATCCCCAACACGGAGATAGAGAAGGACGTCGTTGTTTTAACATTGAAGGTGTGAAGAATGAAAAAAGAATTGTAAGCGACAAAGGTGAAAAGAAAGAAGCCCGTCCAAACAACCTTAGGGCAAAACCGGTCAATTGCATAATCTAATCGTTAATCACAAACAGATATCTGATATTGAAGTCAAGTCAAATCATGACCCAGTGATGCAATGCACAACCCTCCTTAGCCACTCAGAATCTGCTCAAAGATTTCTGTTTCATTTCTCACATGAGGTCAAAACATTTCAATCGGCTTTCTCATATCCGAGATCGGAGATATTTGAAAAGGTGGCAGTCCGCTCCAGCCATCCGATTAACCAAATTAACAAATGAGCACTTATAGAGCAACAGGCCAACGAGATTCCATCAAAAATCTCACTAGGCCAACAAATTCGAATATAACAAAATGTTGTATCAAATCATTCGTATACACATTTGGTATCATTAAGTCCTACGCATTATCCGTGTGTAATTGCCAGAACAACAGAGTGATACTCTTTAGTATTCACATGAAGAATGGAAATCCTTCTTGAGCCAACTCAAACAAGCTCTTTGTAGGTACTTGCCGAGATTCTATATGAAACAAACTTGTGTTAACTGGAAAGAAAACGATGGTGCGATTCTTCTACATGAATCAAACTTGTTCCAGTAATATAATTGGACGACTCAATCAGAAAGATAGTACTATCTGATTCACTCTACACTGTGTTTGTCTGCTTTGAGACGCTCCGTTATCGAGAACGCTAGTGCAGCTGCGAAACCTGTCAAGGAGATTCTATTGAATTCAACATTCTAACCCTGATCACAGGCAAGTACTTATACTGATTTAACGGAACCGCTGGTTTATTGCAACCAAATTCATTCGACGAAGTGACAAAAGACACTTACGTCCCATATATGTTAATCTCTAACCTATATTTGCAGTTTTTCCCTGATGGTAGCAGCTTCAAGTCCATTGACGAGTCCAAGATTCAATACCTCATGCTCATCCACAAAGATTCAATTCATAAAGAAAGCTAAAAGTCTCCGCAATCTCTGATGAACAAGCACTTCCTCATAAGAACATTTTTTGGTACAAGTAATCATGTTTAAAGAAAATGTGCGGGAGATTGTTTGCAAGCTTTCAAGATCTTGAAGCAGGAGGGTGGAGACACAAGACGCAAGTTGGCATAGAGAGTCAATGGATAAAGATTTAGTGATCTCAGAATGTCAAGTCAAATCAAGGCCAAGACCACGATATCAGTATTTTTGACAAAGTAATATCAGTTACAGACAAGATCCAATGATCTCTACGCATGCAAATGGAAACTTCAAAAGGAATTCTAAGCCCAAGAATACAGGCTCCAAGACTCAAAATGTCACAAGAAGGATTCCCTCAATTGAATACCCAACACAATATCCCTGAGGGGGAGATTGTTAGCCAGTGATATTTAGTAAAGTGATGGTCCATTAAAACAATCCCAGAGCCTTGTATAGGAAAACGAAGTTTACAGGGAATCTACTTAAGCTAGTCTGGTATCCTATTGCTGGGCTCAAACCCATTTAATTATGAAACCGGACCAACACATGCCACACTAGAATAGTCCCACTCTTGGATCTATTTAAAGCCCTCCGCAAGTGTGGAGAGGTGTGATGGTTGCTTCTCATTTTTTCTTCTGTGAAACAAGTAACCATTTTTTCTTTATTTTACTTCTCTCTAAAATCTATTTTTTACTTATTTTCTTGTGTTTTGGTGATGAAATGATAATCCCAACACTCAATTACGAAAGAAGTGGTTGGTGTGTATATTTTTAATACGTATAAATAATATAAACTATAATGAAATGCCTCAAACTACACCTTGGGACAAAGGTATAAGAAAAAACTCAGAACACACGAAAAATATTCTAACGAAAGAAACACCGGTAACTAGATACCCGGTCGGATTCCCAAAGATCTAAAACGAGAACACTTAAAGCTTAAAAGCGAAGAAAATGAGAACGAGAACGAAATCCCGTTCTTTAAAAAGTAAAATTTCAAAGTATTAACCTTAAGAAAGTAAATTTCAAACCTAAGCCTAGACTATGATAAAAGAAAATTTTATAAATAAGAAAATTTTCTTTTTGATTATTTTTCTATTTTTTATGATTTTTTAAAGTTTTTAACAAAAATAAATGATTAAAAATACTAAACTTTGAGTTAAAAATCTAAGAAAAATAGCTTAAGATTAACAAAATGCAGGAAAAATGTAAAAACTTAAAAAGCTAAACTAAATAAGCCGGGAAAAAGCTTTTAAGCACTCGAAGTGCTTATTATAATAAAAACTGAAAAAAGGTTAAAAGGATTGTTTGTGCAAACCTAGACGTAAAAGTCCCAAGGGCACGTTGGTGAGGGTATGTGTTGTAAGGCTTATAAAAGGGTTGATGCTAGGTTGAGGTCGGGGGTTCGAGTCTTGCTCACCCCCGACTTCCTTAGTTTCCCCTTTTTTTTATTTTGCAAAAACCTAAAAAGTAAAGTTGTAAAACAGCTTATAATAAGCTATTTTTGTGAAAACAACTTTTCTAAAAGCTAATCAATAAGCCATTAAATGAGCTTAAAACAGACAAATAAAGCACGATGAAGACTTTTTTTTTTACTTTTACAAAACTTAATAGCATAAGAAACTAAGACATAAGCTAGAAAACAATCAATACATCCATTATCAACTAACTTCTAACCTAATAAGTTACTTTTGAAAAGACATGAACAAACAATTTAAGCAAAAATATCGCTAAATACGCCAGCATACTAAACTTAAGTTAGTACTTAGGCTTAGCTTTAATCTGCTTCCAACCTAAAGCTAAGTAATCTAATGGACTATAGCCAAAATAAGCTAAGACTTACTAATAAACTATTCTAAACTATAAATAAGCACAAAGAATGCAAGCCCTAAGCGAGGACTTAACTTAAAATAAGCACTTAGTTAAAAACATGTCAAAACCAAACGACAACTAGCTACTTTGGGCTTATTTTTAACTATGCAAACAGATCCTTATGGATTTCTAGCTTATAAATCCTAAAAGCTTGACCTCAAATCTACTTAAGACATCTTTTAAAAACTAATTTGAAAATAAAAAACTTAAAGAAAAAGCTAAGTGAAAATACTTTTTTTGACTTAGTGCCTACTGAGTTTCTTTTTATTTAGAAAAGACAAAATGCTTATTTTGAGCTTAAAAACAGATAGCTTAATGATCTTTTCAAGAGAAAATGAGCTAAAGCTAATTAAAATGACCTAATAAAACTACTTGTGTGCAGACAAATTCAAGACCAAATTTACAAAATTTACCCATGAATTTTTAAGCTTAAAAAAGGGCCTTTTTGTCTATTTTCCTTATCTGATGCCATTGAACAACTATTTAAACCAAAACACTCAAACCACCATTGCAAGCTAAGTAACAGGTCTCAACCAACTTAAGACACTCAAACAAGAGCAACAAAAATGCTAATAAATAACACTAGAAACCAAATAAGCTAACAATTATTAAACTACTTACTATATTCTAACAGATTTTAAACTACTACTAACTTACTTGATTATAACCTATTTAGAATCCTAAGTCCTATTCTCATAAACCTAGTTATATAATTTGAAATGAATCCAAAGGATTAAATGGCATCAAATAGTACTAATTAAAGTTAGAACTGTTTGATCCAAACACCCCTTTAAATTCATCAAACCCATACTTTAGCTTATGAAACTGAGATTTAAGGCTAAAGTTCTAAATACCATATATTAATTAGCAACTAACAGATATAATAAGTAGATCTAAGCAAACTAATGAGCAGGACAAATAAGCTAACAATCTAAGCTAATATTTTTGGATTTTCATGACAGATTTGAAACAATAACTTGAAAACGAAAACTTAAACTAACAAGCAAACCAATAAGCATAAAACCACTATATTAAACATCAATAAGCTAGATAAAATAGAAATAAGAAGTTGATAAGCAGATTTTAAGCAAGTAAGAAACAAATAAAGCTTAAAGTAAATAAAGATAGCAAAGAACTTAGGAGAAATGTCAAGGAAAGTGAACCCCCCTCAGCTAACACAGAGGTGTCCTGCTCTTAATAGAGCTTATATAAGCTGCTTAAGCTTATAGCTTAAGCTTATTACCAAATACCTATTCTATACCTAAAGCTTGACCCTCAAGCACTATTACCACTTGAATTCTATAAGCAGCCATCCAATTCCATTTAGAATTCAAGTATTTGAGAGAGCTTTTAGTAGCTTAAAGTAGTACTGATCCCCATATGAAATAGAAATATGAGCTTAATCAACATTATTTTGGCATAAAGGTGAATAATCAAATTTGACCAAAAGAGTTTAAATGAAAACAAACTTTTTATTAATGAACAGAATTGAGTATAAAAGTGTTTTAAAAGGAAAAATTTACAATTAGCTAAAAACCAAAAGCCTGAAATTACATGACATAAGCTAAACCATAAGCGTACTAACAACCTAAAAAAGAAAAGATGATCCTCTATGTGAGCGATGAGGCCTTGTATTTATAGGCTGGGAGAGAAGATTCTAGGCTCTCTTACACGCTCCTCCCAGCTCTGATCTGTCCCTTCATTTAATGCTATAATCATTGGATCCTACTTTCTCATCCATTTAGATTAATTTGGAGCACATGGATTGCCAGCGTGGCAATCCCATAAGTAGGAGCGTGTGCTTCATCAACAAGATAGTGCAATATTCATACCTTATGTTTTTTAGGCTCTCGCATGTCCCTTGCCCTTTGTTAGTTCTAACCAAGACAGCCTTAGGTGTCGTTTCCTTTTCTGACATGTACGCAAATCACTATCACTCGAATCTTTAGCACGTCATTAATTGAGATTTACCCTTTGTTTTAGCAGGTAAATGGTTGACGAACGACGAATAAACATAAGAACTAATTTTCGCCCCGCCCTTATTTCCTTTTCTACTTCGTTGAGTTTGACTCGGGGTGTGGGCGTTTTGAACCTGGGCTTGGGATTTAATAAAATAAATGGGACCAGTTTAATTGGTTTTTGGGTTTTATAAAGAATAACGACCTAATCTCTTTGATCAAAAGGAAATAACAATGTTAGGGTTTAGTGGACCATATTTTTTCACCACTTATGATCTAACATTAAGGGTTTCATGGTATTTTGAGGATTTTGCCATTAAGCATGTTGACCATAGTTGACTAAGTGTTGACCATTGATAGCAATCCTCCTGGCTCTTGGTGCACTCATTCCGTTTCTCGTGTCCTATGTTTGTTCGGCTGTTGACCGTTTTCTTGTGATTTTTGCCAATATCCGTACCTACACAACAAATGACAAAACAATTAATATACAAGCATACATTTATGCACAAATTTGAGTTCATTTTAAGGCCATTCTTTGGATATAGAAACGATAATGTGAAATTCTCACATATCAGTGGTAAACCAGCTTGGTTCTTGGGATACAACAAGTTTCATCAGGACGCACTATCAACGCTTTGTCCAGTTCTTTAGATTTTGGCTTTGATGTTTTATTTTCTTGATTGCCTTTGGTTTGAGCTTTCGAGAATTTGACTTGGTATTTATGTGTCGAAGAGTCAAGATCAACTGTCAGAATCCGAGTGGTTTAATTCCGTACTCCCTTGTTGGCTTAAAGGCATCTGCTATGACATTTGTGCCTTTCCGGTGAAACGAATCTCACAATCATAATCTGAGAAAGCAATTCTAACAACGGCGTTGTCCTCATGTTTAAACAACTCTTTTTGATCAAGGATGTACTAAGGGGACTTTTATGATCATGCACACAGTACATTTGGTCCAAACAATAGTGTCTCCAAATTTTAAGAAGCTAACAACTACTCTCCTAAAGTGAGGATCATGAGTTGGTACAGTTTTTCTTCATTAGGCTTAAGATTTGTACGGGCATGCATATGCATCAACCTTTCCTCTTTTTGATAACACTGCTACGCAGACCTTGAATGGGATTCATCAATAGTAATGACAACAAAATCGTCATTCCTTCGGTAATCTAAGATAAGAGCTTCACATAGATTTTGTTATTAGGAGCACTTGAAAAGAATTCTTGGTCTTCGCCCCAGATATCACTTCTTGTATTCCTTTTGTGTAATTCAACAGTCCAAAAACTTTTCACAATCTTCAAAAAATCTATGATAAATCTATGAAATACCGGCAAGTCGCTCAGATAGCGGACAAACTTCCTCCGTAGACATGTAGTGAGGGAGATGCCCCTAGATTCTTAACTACTTTCAACTTGCGGTGTCAACGCGTGAAGTCCTTGTACAATCAATTAAGTGGTCCAAGAAATTGAACGTCGATACCGAATCCATAAATCACATTTGGAGATCTTGACATACAACTATCTCTTTTCTGATAATTCTAGGATCTATTCTTAGATGATTTGCATGTTTCTTCTTCGGTTTACGAGAGTATATGAGAATATCATCGCAGAACACTATCACAAAATTTATCCAAGATATGCGGTTTACATAACACGATTTCATGCGATCCATGAATACAGCCGGTGCTTTAGTTAAACTCTTAATTGACATAACTTGAAATTCATAGTGCCGTATCTTGTTCTGAAAGCAAGTCTTAGAATATCTTTCATCCCCCTCACTCTCAGTGATGATAACCTAGATCTTAGGTCAATTTTTGATAGAACACTCGAACCTTGAAGTTGGTCCGAGGATAGAGGGTCATTGAGTGATTCTTGGTGTAATGGGTAAAGCCATTCTTTATAGGTAATTTATTCAACTCCCGATAATCGATACAGTCTTTTAAGCGTGGAACTGTCATTTCTTAAAATAACAAATAAGAACAAAGAAGCTCCCTCAGGGTGAAGTACTTGGTCCGTATAAAACTTCGGTCTGTACAATTCTTCTGAAGTGATTAGATAATTCCCTGCATTTCTAGGCAGCTAATCTATAGGGTGTGACTCAGGATACAAGCGTTGCACCTGGAATAAAATTGGATTTGGGGAATTCTACTTGGCGAACGGAAGGAGGCTCATGTAAATCATCAAGAGAAACTTCTAGAATGGTCTCAGACTACTGGGAATATCTTCTAATCTCTTCTCGCTTTGACTTCTCTTAGCTCCGTTATTGGATCATGAAAACCTTGACAAATAAAAAACTCTCGGGATATGATCGTATCGGTATTTTTATACAGAGAATGAAATTTAGTCGGGTCTTACTTCTCTTCGGCCCACTCCTTGAATGTGATAAAGTTTCATTATCAATTAAGTAATGTGAGACGTCATTTCTTGTCATAGAGAATTTTGCATGATACTTGGACAACCAATCCAATACTGATGACACAAACGTCGAAACTACGAGTTTAATCACATGAGACTCTCGATTTCCGAAAGCGTTTTGATTTACAGCAAGTTAGGGTGCAACCCTGGATAACGATGTTTGTGCTTACTAGGTTTTCGTCAGCCATATTGAATTCGAAAAGGTATCTATTGAATAGGCGGATATTCTAGCAATAGAGGCAAGAGACTGTGGAAACTAAGCTTTTAATCATCCGAATCAAATAATACTCTAGCTAAATGATGGTTTAGGAGAAACATACCTATAACCACGTTCGGGTCTTGATGAGCTTTCCTATCCCTTAGCATGTAGGCTCTTCCCTGGGCATTGATGTTGGTCTTTCGGCACTGATTTATATAATGCACTTTTTCTTCATACATGACAAATAACCAGTCTTTTGTAGTTAATTAACTGTCTATTGTGATGCCTCTTGTTTCCGGCATTCTTGGACCAAATGCCACCTTGTTGCAAAGTAATTACACATAACATACAAGGTCCGGGCGATGGAGATCAGATTTTCTACATATAGGAGGTTTCTGCAAACTATTGTTCTTTAGCAAGAGTATGGCAAGCAATAAGTCTTTGACAGCTTCTTGCCTTCGGTTCTGTTATGGTTAGTGATTATTGTAGTGGTTGTTAGAGTTGGTGTTACGGTAGTTGTTGTTGTTGTGGTAATTGTTGTTGTTGAAAGTTCTTTTGTCGGTAAAACACCTTTTGTTTTATGACACTTATACTGCAACCAGAGTGTGCTTTGTTACTTGATCCATTAGCCTTTGGGCTATGTTAATGGCTTCCTCTAAAGTTTGAGGCTTCGAGGTGGTAACATTCCCCTTAATACTTCTAGGTAACCCTCCGATGAAGGCTTCCAGTAGTTTTTGGGTGTTTGGTACCATGTTCGGGCATGGAACTGCTAATTCTTGGAATCTTCTAACATAAGGTTTGAGATCATTTCCCTTTACAGTCAGATTGTAAAATTCATCTTCCATCTTTCTGACTTCAGTTCGAGGGCAATACTTGTTTGTCAAGAGCATCTTAACTCAGTCCAGGTGATTTGGTTAGCTTGATCTACTCCCATTGGTTGGGCGTATGCATTCCACCAGGACAAGGCATCATCAGTAAGGGTACCAGTAGTAAATGTTACTTTGTTTTCCTTAGCACATTTGCTTTGAGAGAATACTGATTCGGTTTATTCAAACCAGCATATGAGGCCAACAGCTCCTTCCATACCATTAAAGTAGAAAGGTTGATAGCTTATGAATTCTTTGTAGTTTCCCCTTTTTGCTATAGGAGTTCCAGTAGGACCGGTGTTCCTGTTGGGATTACTGGTACCTACCATTGTTGCAGCTTGTGCTTCCAGAGCTGCAGTGACACTATCAGCAACTAGTTTCTTAATGGCAGCTTGAGTCATGGTTGGTGCTTCAGATCTTGACGTCCTTTTAGGAGGCATTCTATCAACATAAGACAAAAAACACGTAATAAAGTAATGAATCACAAATTCTTAAAATGATTAAAGTGCCACCAAACATAAACATTGGACACAATAGTGATATCGAAATCATAGATAATTCATATCAAATAAGTATCTATGATTTATTTAGAAGTTAGGGTATGATTCATAATGATGATGACGGAGATGATAATGCAAGAGAGATAAGTTGGTATTATGAAACAACAAGGTGTATAACGGGATTGCCATTGTATTATATCATGAACAACTTGACTTTGCACTATACATAGTCAAGATTTGACAAGTGTTTTTATTTATACCATACATCCCATGGCTAGGTTCTAATAAAAGCAATAACTAAGATCTAACCTAATAGTTCGATGGTCATTCTTGGCTGATCTTGAGTTCATTGATAAATCAACATATGCTTAAACAATAACTAAAAATCATTAACAAGAAAATAAAAGAAGGCTTACAATGAGGGTTTTACCTATTGAAGATTCAACAACACAAAACCTAGGTGGGTTTGAGTCTTGGCCGCGGCACCAACAACACCAAAAAACCAAACCCTAACTTTTTATAGCCCTAATCTTGCAACAATCACCCAATATCACTTCCTTAATAAACCTTGCACTCAAAAACTAGATCAAACTTCATATTCCTCAATCTTCAAAATAAATTAATTTCTCAAACTTTATGCATGGAGGTTTTTATCATTGAGGAATGATTAAGGTTTATAATAGTATTGATTTAGGGCTAAAAGGAGTAGTTTTTATAGGATTTTGAAGATGGAATTGATGGTTTTGGGGGTTGATGAGTCGAACCAGGGAGAAGAGGGAGAAGACAGATGGTTTTTCTCTATTTTGATTATGTCTGTTATGTGTGTGTGTCGATATGTATATATAAAAAAAGGGAAAGGGCTTGGTCTTGGGCCTCAACTAAAATATGGATCAAGTTTATAAATTAAAAAAAATATAGAAGGGGTGTTGGTTTTTGTTGGGTTGCCGAGCAAAAGGAGAGAAAAGGGAGGGCTTCGGCCCACTTTTTCCTAACTAGCAATACTTATAATCCTCGGGCCTAAAAACCTTTTCTAGTCCGATATCTTTCCTAAATCGCGATTTTCGACTCGGTTGCACATGTAAACTTTATAAAAATAATTTTTTATAAAATAAAGATATAATTGGCATTCGAGGCCAAAATACGGAGTCGTTGATTTCTCGTTGCTCAAAAACGGTTAAATTCTTTATCGCATAGCACTTTTTCTTAAATCCGACGATTTTCTCCAAAATCGACAAAATAACAAAATAGAAAATTTTCTATAATTTAGAAAATAAATATATAAGTCAAAATAAATAATGACCTTAAGTTCGGGTTCTTACATAGTACAACAATCATAATCATAGAAAACGAATCGTAAAGAGACGTTTTTGGAAAATTTAGTTATCATTCCTTTATTCATCAGAGTTTTTACAAAAGAGATATCCCAAACATCTAGAAACATAAAGTTTGAATGATAACAGTTTAGCCATCTTCAAGTCCGTGCCACTCCATGCCATGTGATGCTTAATTACCTGTGTTAAACATGCTAAAAAGATCAACATAATGGTTGAGTAAAATTTATCGGTTTATGGTAAACAGTTTGAATACAAGTTTAATAGTGGGTTACGTTGTTATACACCTATAAGTGTAATAATTGTAATGAGTACAATTATTATAGAAAACAGTATTATTGCCCTAAGCTTATGACACCGAGACCTTGAGATAATCAATAATCATAAAAGGTTGCCCTAACGGGTGCCTTTGCCAAACACCCACATAGTGATTCAAATGAGGTGTGTTTGGTTACCAGAAAGTATAGGTACACCAACGGGGGAGTTCAGTCCCAAATAGATCTATTCACAGCATTCGCGCTTACTCCGAAAAGTAATTAACGGTTCATGATAGTGGGGCCTTAATGGAAAAAGTAAGGACTTAGGCAATAATATATCAGAATAGCATACAGTTAGAAAAAACCCTTGCATTCATGGTTTATAGCATGTATCCCTCTCGCGGGTTTATGAAAACATTAGAAGAATTAAAACGCGAGGCTATGAACTCACCTTAACAGGGAAAATTTGATTGATGGCAAAAGTATATCAAGTGAAAGTAACGGCCTTGTCACGCAACCTGAGGTAATATGTCAAGTCTTAGTGTGATGGTTTATGTTTCAAAACTTCATAAAGTTTAACGTATTACTTTGATTTATTAATTTATGGAAATATTGTATCACTGTTCGGGCTATCATAATCTAGAGGCCATGTAGTATCGTTTGAGGAGTTAGGGCACTTTAAATCGTAAACCCAGCAAACTCGTCAAAACAAATACCCAAATGGAACCCCTCACATGAAATTCCCTAGTAACGTGATACGATAAGATTTTAAGTTTCTTCAAAAGCTAGTCGATGATAAATTATGTTAATTATATAACGTAAATGCGTCGATCGTTGATTAATAGCGATAAATGTATCGGGTTTTAATAAAATCGAGTCTTATAATATTAATATATATTTTTATAATTTATATAAAAATATTATATTTTATATTTTTAAGTTTGCAAAAATGGCAATATATACCCTCGATTTATAAACTTTTACAAGTTTAGTCCTTTATATATAAAGTATATATAATTTAAACCTTTAACTTTGAAACTTGGCAAGATAGGTCCTTATAGTTATAACTTTAGGAAAATGACATTTTCAGCCCCTCTAGTTATAAATTTCAGAAAGTTACGATATATACCCCTATGCATGAAAACATTTGCAAATCAAGTCCAAAATTAAATCAAGTCCAAAAAGCCATGCAAGCTTATTTTAGGGTTCCAAATGATATTTATAGGTTATAGATCATTAGAATAAGCTAAAATAAGATGTTCTAACGTAACAAAAGTTTAGAAAAAGGATTCGTTAGCTAGAAAATCAAAACGGGTCATTTTTAGGGTTTTAACCAAAAACGCATGGGTTTGTGGTTCAAGGGATCAAACAAGAGTTTATATAGAATCTAACAAGGATAATAAAAGTTCTAAAATAGATCATGAGCTTATTGAACAAGATTTTGAGCTTACTTGAGCTAAAATGGGTCAAAATGGTGTTTTTGGTTTCGTACGCCTAGAAATGACTTCAATGGCTTCTTTCTCTTGATTATTGGCTTCAATTCTGATCTTAGGAACTTCTCTTGATCCTCCTTGGTCTTCCTTGATCTTGTTTAAGACTCCATTTGAGTGGTGATGAAGATTTGAGGTGTGATTGAAAGAGTGTGTGTTTCGGCTATATATAGGGCTCATATGACCCTTAGTGCCCAAGTTATCTTGATGTAAGGATCATGTGTTGTAGAATGGTGACTAAGGAAGGATAGTGATGAGTATTGTGGGCTATGGAGGTAGCAATGCAAGGTGGAAGGGTGTTGAGGGGGTTCGGTTACAATGGAGTGACAAGGTGGTGACAAGAAGACTTGGTGACCAAGGGAGGTGATGGAGGTGCTTGTGTGGCTTCTTGGTGACATGGTGGTGAGGTCATAGAGGTGTTAGGGAGCTAGCTTAGCTTAAAAATGGGTTTAAAAAGAAATAAAGGGTGTCGGGTTGGTTTTGGTTTTGGCTTAGGGTTTAGGGTTTTAATTCGAGTTAGGGTTAGGGTTTAGGATAGTTTAAGGTTTAGGGTTTAGTTTTAGGTTTAAAATGAAATTAGGGTTTTAGGGTTTCATTTAGGGTTTAGGTTTTAGATTAGGGTTTTAGGATGATTTAGGGTTTAGGTTTAGGGTTTAGAAGTCATGCATTAAGTGTTTGTATCTTGTGCTAAAGTGGTAGTAAGAAACTAAAGTTATTTAGGAGGTAAAATGACCTAGTTTGGTTTTCTTGCATTATTGACTTGTACATTGGGCTTTAGAAAGTTGTAACTTGATTTAGGAGGGAAAAGATATTCAAATGTTGTGCATTGTACACTTGTACACATGCTTGAAGGTTTGCACATTCATTTTATGTGTATACATTACATATAGTTAGGGTTTTGATATAAACGTTTAACGTTTAATGTTTGTTTTGACATAACGTTATAAATGATATGTTAAATGGATAATGTACTTGTTAAAAGTGATATTAAGATATAGACATGACATATTAGGATGTTTACATGATATAAACATAGATATAGATGGCATTGGTAGAGATTACGCGAGCTCGTTTACTTTAGGGATGCAAGTTACGTTGCATAATGAGATAAAGCAAAAATTTCCCTGTAAAAAGGTGGTATATATATATAGATGGATATTACAGTGCATCTAATTTAATAGATGGATAATTACATTGATGAAAATTACGGGTTGTTATATATATCAATATATCTTTTATTATAATTAATGAATCAATAATCAATTCACCTTTGATAACCTCTTTATCTTTTAGAAGATCTTCTAAATCATCCATGTAGATGTTTTTTTGTGATATGCAAATCCAACTTTGAGTGCATATCAATGCTTCTACAATTTGCATCGACAAAGCATTCTTATACGGGTCCAAAACACGACCACTCGTGCTAAAGGCAGACTCAAAAGCAATGGTAGATATTTGAATTAACAATATATCTATTCAAAAGTAAAGAAATAAAATGTATAAGCTAATATATTTATTAAGTGTAATAGACCATTAAAGGATTAAGATTTTTTACCTTTCGCCATCTTTGAAATGATTGGAAATCTTGGACTATTTAATTTCCACCATAAAAGTATGTCAAAGTCCTCCTTATCATCTAACTCAAGTGGTGGTTCTTTTAGATATTTTTTCAGCTCTTCATCAACTCCACTAGATCTACTTGAATTTTGGCTTTTAAACGAAAGTATTACCACGTCGACGAGTTGTGTTGCTACTTTGAGTACATGATGATTTTTGCAAGTCACTTGAGTTATGTGTTACATTTGTTCCATAATTTTCATTATATAATGCAAACAAAACTCCCATATTGGTCTGAACATCATAAACCAAAGCTTTGATCTTATCTTCTTTTTCAGATTCAGTCAAAAATGCCAATGGTGTGTTCTCTTCATCTTCATTCTCTTTGGGTATACAATCATTTTCCATCAAATGCCTAAACCTGTACCCAAGCATTTCTGATTTCATGGTTGGATCTAAAAGCACCGTAAAGTACATATAATGGTTGCTCCCCCAATACTTGTCATACTTTAAACGCATTTTTTCCACCATTGAATCGAAATTTGGAACTACTTCCCACTCACGTAGATGCTTGTCAACATCAAGTATCTCGCTATAAAATAGATGAGCAACGGGACCCATTAGGTTGATACTAGTTTCGTTTTCTCTTTGAATTTTTCTAAAAAGTCACAAACTTTTTCATAAGCATCAAAGTTGGTACGACGAGGTATTGCCTTAAGGTCACGAGAAAAAGAGGTGTTGTTCATACTATAATTGTAAAATGCTTCTTGTAAATCAATGGCGGATTTCAACATATCATATGTTGAATTCCACCTTGTCGGGCATTCCACAATCAAAAACCTATTTGAGTCACAAGACTTTTTAATGCTCGTTTTAAACTTCTCAATTCGTTGGCTAGAGTTTTTAATGTACTTAACCGCTAAACCTATGGTCTCAACAGCGTTCCATATTTTTCATTATATAATGCAAACAAAACTCCCATATTGGTCTCAACCTCATAAACCAATTGCTTAACCTTGTCTTCTTTTTCATTATCGGTCAAAAACTCTAATGGTGTATTCTCTTCATATTCATTCTCCTCTAGTATACAACCATTTTCCATCAAATGCCTAAACCCGTACCCAAGTATTTCTGATTTCATAGTTGGATCCAAAAGCACCGCAAAGTACATATAATGGTTGATTTTTTTATAATCCCCCCAATACTTGTCATATTTTAAACGCATTTTTGACACCATTGAATCGAACTTTCGAACTACTTCCCACTCACGTAGATGCTTGTCAACATCAAGTATTTCGCTATAAAATAAATGAGCAACAGGACTAGATTGGGTTGATACTAGTTCGGTTTTCTCTTTGAATTTTTCCAAAAAGTCACAAACTTGTTGACAAACATCAAAGTCGGTACGACGGGGTATTGCATTAAGGTCATGAGAAAAAGAAGCGTTGTTCATACTATAATTGTAAAATGCTTCTTGTAAATCAATGGCGGATTTCAACATATCATATGTTGAATTCCACCTTGTCGGGCATTCCGCAATCAAAAACCTATTTGAGTCACAAGACTTTTTAATGCTCGTTTTAAACTTCTCAATTCGTTGGCTAGAGTTTTTAATGTACTTAACCGCTAAACCTATGGTCTCAACAGCCTTTTCGTAACCCTTTAAACCATCTTTCACAACTAGGTTTAAAATATGCACCATACACCTTATATGAAAGTGTTTACCATTGTCATACATACTTGGTAGGTTCTCTATCAAATATTTATGAGCTTTATCATTTGAAGTAATGTTATCAACTGTAATGGTCATGACATTTTTAATCCCCTATTTGTTTATGCACTTTAAAAGTTTCCTCCCAATGTCATCTCCATTATGACTATTAATTCGTTTGAAATTTATCACACGTTTGTGCATAACCCAATCATAATCTACAAAATGTGTCGTTGTCACCATATAGTTAATCTTTTGGCAAGTAGAAGTCCATGTATCCATTGTTAGGTAGATAGTGTCATTCGGGTTACCTAAAAACCTAAGCAGTTTCTTATTTTCTTCTAAGTAAAACTTAGTAATATCCCTAGAGATAGTGTGACAAGATGGAAAAGTATATTTCGGTTGCAAGTTCTTTGAATACTTAAAGAAGGTCGGATGTTGGACAAACTTAAAAGGTAATTCGGCTAAAACAATAAGTTTAAAAAAAGATTTTTTTATAGCTTTCTCATCATACTTCCAATTTTGCAAAGTGCCACTACTACAACAGTCACCATCCCCATTCATGTCTTTCATTAAAGAAAGTTTTTTTTGTTTTAGACTTTCCTCATTCATAGGGTTAAAGTTACAATTTGGGTAATGCAAATTCATGTTTTTGTACCATTCTTAACTGGGTCGGCTATATAAACTTGAGGACAAAACTTACAATATGCCATCCTAATCAACAGTCCATCCGGTCATTCCATCTTTGGATCAAAATACTTCCAGCATTCGGATGATAAATTACCTATTCCTCCACTTGGTTTCCTTTTACATTTTTTTGGCATTGTTCTTCTTGTTGTGTTTGTCTTCGTTTGATTCATGACCAAAATCATCACTATTAAGGTTAATAGTTTGGTCCTAAACAAACAAATTAGTAAACATAAGTACACATGATGACATGAACAATATCAGATATGTAAGCACTAAACAACATACGAAATATTATATCACAAAAAAATTTCACATAACAATCATTCTTTTATTTTTTGTCGTGGTTCAGTAAAGTGCAAACAATCAACAAGAACAATGAATAAATTATATACACATGCAACCTTTTTTGATGAATCTTATAAAATTTAACATCAATGAAGTTTGTGGAAAATTAGATGGGGGGTTGAATAGTTTACCACTTTTTTTAATTTAAGGTTTATGTTTGTTTGTAAAACTTAGATTCGACTTTTTGTGAATTCAATGCTTGCACAATATGAACAATATAAGTATATGAAATGATAAAGTAAGACAAGAGATAAGAGTAAGAACAATCAAACCACAACACGAGGATTTATAATGGTTCGGTAACGAAGCACCTCTTCGCCCTACTCCACTCCCCGAGCACCTAACTAGAGAGTTTTCTTTACAATGTCAACAAACTCCCTTATGGCGAAGAAAACCGTACACAACGTTGCTTACACCGATTTACGACACAAAGCTAAATGTCGAGTTCTAATCTTAGCTAGAACTAATCTATCACAACACAACTTCACGACTTCACAACTTCACAACTTCTTCACAACTTCAAGACTTCCTCACAACTTCACAACTTTACTTCACCACACTACTTATGCCACAACTAACTAACACTACTTGGAAAGATCAATATACACTTAGGGTGTAATACTTCTTCACTTGATGATGGAAGTATTCTTCTCTTGCACTTGAGGGGTTAAGCTTGGATCACTTGAAAACAAAGCTTTATGATTAAATGATCAAAGGATTTTAGAAAGATGTGTGGGCTGTTTTAGAACAGAAAGAATGGTGCAAAATGTGAGAAAATTGTGAGGAAAAGTCTAGTATTTATAGGACAAATTGGGAGAGCGTCTACCTAGGGCCGGTCCCCTTAAATAGGTGGCAGGTCCCCTTAATTTTAAGGGGACCGACCGTGTATTTAAGGGGGTTGCCCTAGACTGGGGCTTCCCCAGTTTGTCTTTTGTGAAAGGGGATTTTCTGGAACTTTTCTAGCCATTTTAGGTTTGAAAATTTGAATTTCAAAATGTTTATTTTGAATAAAACATTTCTTTTGATTGTAGAAAATGTTTTGTAATGTTTTAAAAATGTTTACAACATTTTATAAAAGTGTGAGGTTGAATAAAAATTTTCTTTGATCATAAAATGCATTAAGCATTTATTTATTCATATCTTTAAGTGATGTATTTGTTAAAATGAGAATTTACTACTAATTACTTGTTTACGTTTAATTTTACGTTGAACGTTTTTATATTTTGTGATTATCAAAATGTAAAGATGTAAAAAAATATTAGTAATGTTTTTAGGCATTATATTTTATCAACAAAGATTATACACATGCAAACTTTTTATATATATTGTAAATGAAGAGAACAAAGAGAAACACTTACTTTTATTGGAGGGTTTGTGTAATTGTGTTAGTGACGAATTTGTTGATGTATTGATGATGATGATTGTAAATTTGCAAGTTCTTGATGATGATGTTGTAGAGATTTAGGGATTTTAGGGAATTGATACAAAGTAGGTAGAGGAAACATCAAATAATCTAGAGACTATTGTGTTGACCAATTGGTTTTCAAAGGGAATGGAGTATTTTGGTCGGTCTGGGTTTTTGTGGGTTTTTTGTCGGTCTTGGACCGGACTGACCCGAGACCAAAAAAAAAAAAAAATGAAACCGAGACCGGACCGACTATCCTTTGGTCCGATTTGGTTTGTGTCGGTCCGGTTCGGTTTTTCGGTCTGGTCCGGTTTTGGATCTGCCATGCTCAGCCCTAGTCACAATCTTAGTGTGCAAGTTAAGGAACTTAAAAGTAAAAATAGTGGTTTGAAGTTATCGGTTAAAGAACTTACTAAGGCGCATGAACGTGTAAACATAACGTTGAGACAAAAAGATGAAATGGTTTCTGCTTAGTGTCAAAAATTGTGATTATTGGAAGAACAATCTGAGACATTTCATGAGGTACAATTTGAGTTTAATTTAGATATCTTTTATAACACACAAGATAACTCAGAAAAGGATTTGATTTTGAGTATGCAAACACAATTAAAAGAAATTGTTGAATTGGTTGTACATTTTTCAAATGAAAAATATTGTGCTTTAAAAGAAACTGATAGCTTGAAAGTTGTAATAAAAAGTTTAAAATAAAGTTCTAAAATAAAGAGAAACTGAGTTGAATAATCTTGAAAAAGTGTACGATGTTAAAGAATCTGTGTTGTTAGAAAAGAGTGATCAAATAAATCTCAAGTTTTGGAACTTTTGGAGAAACTTAAGATTTCAGATGAAGAGATGAAACAACAAATCCTCATATTTGAAGAAGACAAACAAATGTTTTTTTGGCTAAAAATGAATTTCTTGAAAAAGTGTCTTCTTCGGTGGAAAAAGAGTATTATGATTTGTTGGCTTTAAATGATGTTTTGAAACAAAGACTTGAAACAAAGTTTAAGTTTCTAAAAGATGATACTTCTCTTAATAAAATGATTGAAATGATCGAGAAAGAATATGAATTAAACATTTTAAAGATTTTCATTGCAAATTCAATTTTCGAGACTAAGAATTTGGAACTTGTAAAGGAAGTAGGGGATAAAGTGAAATGTTTTGATGAAGAGAAAAAGGTGTCTGAGACTAAGATTTTAAAGTTGGTAAATAGCACATCGAGTCAACGATTTTGATGATGTCAAAACAGAGCTTTCAAGAAGAACTAATAAATTTAAGACGTATTTTGCAAATCTTGAAAAACAAAATGCGTTATTAAAATCACAGTTGGCATCTCAAAATTACACTTCGTTGCAAAAGGAAAACAATAATTTGCGAACATCATATAATGAGTTGAAAGATACATTTGGTTCTCTTAATCACGAAAAGAAAGAACATCAAGTTTCAAAACAAATTGAGAAATATGAAACTTATTATGAAGAACTTGAAAAGAAAATAATGATTTGAGAATGCATTACACAAGACTGTTTGATTCAATAAAACAGAAAAAGGTTGTTTCTCAAGTTTTTACAAAACCAATTCCAAGAGTAAATGTTTCGAAAAAGATTTACACGGTGATTTTTCAGAACCATTTTCGAGAAAGGGTTTTTAGTTTACTACTTATTTGCAAAAAGATAAGAAGTATTCCAAGAACCTAAATTCAAATGGAACATTTACTTCTCAAAATATTTTTCATAAGTTATATAATTTTGATTTTGAAACACCTCAATCTTGAGTTTCAAGCTCAAAACAAGTGGGAAAAAAAGGAAAACATTTCCAAACCGTTTAAGTATTCAAGAAGTGAAATGCTTTCAATGCGTAAAAGAGATGATTCAGTATTGAACAATGTAAAAGATGTAAGGTTTCCATTCATTTCGAAAAGAACTTTTCAAAATGAAACACCGAGTTTTAACAATAAATGGAAACCTTCGTCATCCTCAAGGGTTAAAACATCGAATTAAACACCGGGTTTTAAAACGGTGTTGACACCTTTGAAAAGTTTTAAAACTCCTAATGAAACATCAAGGTTTTATACGTCAAAATGGACAAATGAGAAGACTTTTAAGTATGTGTTGGTTCTAAAAAAGCTATTTCAAAATGAAAGTTTGAGCTTTAATTCTCCTTGGAATTCAAATTGTATGCATCAAATTGATTCAACATATACATGGTATTCCAAATTTGGTAAACCCATTAGCAACGTGCTTAAGTGGGGTACCAAAAGTTGTTTAATTTGATATAAAAGTTTAAAAAAAATCTTTTATATAAATTTTAGAAAAGAAAAAAAGATTTTCTTTTATACAGAACTTTATAGAAAATACAAAAAGATTTTTTATTTCTATAATGGCTGTTTACTTCAGATCAACACCCAAACTTTATTTTGATGGTTGTTGATTACTTCAGATCGTCACCCGCACTTCATTTGATGGCTTGTAATCATTTCAGATTACCACCCGAGCTTAAAATGATGGCTTGTGTATATCTAAGTGCACAACCCGTGCTTTAAAGAAAAGAAAGTGTACACTTCAATGCACTTATCTTTGATAAAAAAGAGAAGTCTTCTTGGACTTGAGTCATTGATACATATTTTTCAAGATCTTAAAAAGGTTTCTAAAAGGTCAATGATCTCAAGACGATGAGTTACAATCAATTTGAATTTTAAAATGTGGTACTTTAAAGATAAAATCAATTTTAAAAGGTCTTCAAATCGATGTAATCTTTGTTTAAGTGAAAGTGTTTAAATGTTTTCAAGTGTCTAAAGACTAAAAGGACTTAGAAGTAAAAAGAGAAACTCCCTTATAAAGGTTGTAACAAAGATACAATATTTTTTGAGGGGGAGTGTCCGTATAATTTTTGTTGAAATTTTTTAGGAAAGATAAGGAAATGGAAAAATTGTTTACATTTCACCTTCAGATATTTGTATTTTTGCGTTTTTAGCTTTATGTTAAAAATGTTTCTCGGCATATGTTAAGGGGAGTGTCTTTAAAATGATTGAAAACTTTCAAAGATCATAATTTTCTTCTTCATGTGATATTAGTGAGAATGAAAAAAATTGAAAGAGCGATTTAAGGAAAAATAGAAAGAGAGTATTGAGAACTTGTATACTAGAAAAAATAAAAGTATATGTCATGTGCTTCAAAAGCAATAAGAACACATGAAAAGAAAAAGAGAAAAGTATGCAAGAAAAGAAATGTCATCGCATACGAAAACAGACAAAGTGCTTGTTCTAAATTCTCTTGATCTTATCGAAATTTCATGATATAATTTTAGATTTTCATCATGGCTATCACAAACATTATTTCTAAAGGAATTATCTAATTATATGTTTTTTGAGTTTCACGGTGTGATTTAGTTACTCTCAAATACTCTTCTGATCTTCTAGAACCAGAATTGATCTACACCGGAGTCTCCTTCCAATTTAGGAAAGTTAGGTCTAGGTGATGGAGTTTGTGGTGTAAATCAACATGTTTTTAATGCCAAAAGGACTTAAGAGATAAAGCTTTGAATGAAAAAGAATGAACGATAAATGATAAAGAAGTCAAAAGTGACAAAACTATGAATGGTGATGAAATTCGAATGATAAGTAAAAAAATGTTGGAGTTGAAAAGTAAGAGGCTTATAAGAAAAGACGAAGGGTGTTTCTCCTAACTATGATAGAAACCAGGTCAATACATAATATATCGGATTTCATTTGTTGATTTTTGGTATTAAAGTAGACATCATGGACTAAGTGATACAAATGCACAATCCTTCCTAGCCACTCAAGTACTTCTCAAAAAGTATTTGTTTCATTCTCACGAAGATTAAATGCATAATCTATCGACTTCTGATTCCAAGAATGTTGGTATTGAATAAAGACATTCTGCTTCAGTCCTTGCTTTCTAAAAGTGCACAAGAGTCTAGAGCCAAATCGATATTCAATGAAATATCTTTAGGACACAAAAGCATGTTTGTATAAAACATCGATAATACAAAAAGGTACAATGTTATATGTCTTTGTGACATTGCATATCTTTGTGTCAATGCCAAAACATTCGAGAGTGATACTATAAAATAGTATTCACAGTGATTGACTAGAAATCCTACCAGTGTTAACATCATGCCAACGCTGAACGTAGGTCACTAATTTGAAAATGATTGTTTAATGATTCAAATAAGTGTTGTCTAGTAATCTATGTGATTTAGGTGTTATGTGTTTTTTTGAATTTGTTTTCAAAAACACAAGCAACATTTCTTTAATTTTATATTGAATAGTTGTTTTACCCTAAGTTTATCAGATTAATGCTTCTTTGGATTTTATGGTCATATTTTCACATCCTTATCATCGAGATATTGATTTGATCATATTTTTCAAATAACTCATTAGAAATTTTTGAAGCATGATCTTCTGATACATGGACTACATGGTTGATGTGGAAGATGGTTCTTACTCTGATATTATTTCTTCGTTCATCTTCTACAACATACAACAACAACATTTCTACCTTATTCAAGTATGACATCTTCAACGAATCATATAACGATAAAAGTTGCCTTTCAACCTTCACAGGAATGATAGCAATCAAGTTGTTGGTTTCAGAGAGCTTATGGGTTATTTTGGGGGAGTATGATTGATAATAAAGGGAGATTGTTTGAATTTTTAGAGAGACAAGTTGTGATTTTGATTTCAATTTCATAGACTTCAAAGGATATTCTTCAACCCGAAGCTTATTTCGGTGCTTATATGATCATGATGGATCATAATCATCATGAGGGGGAGAAAATATAAGTATATAATTTGGAGAGAAAATATAAGTTCAATCCAAGAATATAAAGGGGAAGACGATATAAGCAAAAGGAGAAATTATGGGACAAATCAAGATAGTTAGTAAAAGAAATTAAGATAAAGAAATCATTTTTGATAAGTAGTTTGAAAGAAGATATAAGTTATCTTCATGATTGGTGAGGATTAAAAGAAATGAGAGAAAAAAAACAAAATGAGAAAATGTATATATTGTTGGTAAGGATTGAAAGAAAGGAGAGAAAGCAAAAAATAGAATATTGTTATAATCTTTTCTTATTGATATGGTTAGAGGTTATATCATCAAGTGTTTAAATAATGCTTCATCAAGCTTAAAGATCAATCAAGATAGTCGGTTCAACATTTTCATGAGATTGCTTCAACAATGTCATCATCGTCTTCAGCAACAAATCATTCAAGAAAAAGTCCTCACAATCAAGATTACAACTTCTATGTTCAAGAGATACATATGTGATTGAGGGGGAGCTAAATGAATGTGAAGATTCAAGGATAAAGTCAAGTGTTCAACTCTTCTACAAGAAATGCTCAATCAATATCAAGATCTTTCATCGGTGACATTATGTGATTGAAATCTATCTTCAAGATCAAGATTCATCATAATTTAAAGATAAAGATTTCATACAAGCTTTTAAAGATTCAAGTTGCAAATGAAGATCAAGATACAAATAGCTTTTGAGAATGCTAATTTTGAGTTCAAATGTAGAGTTGATACCATCAAAGATAAAGATCATGTTACAAGGTCGTCCTCAGATAGTTGGAATTAGAGATAAATTTCATATTTGATGTAAAGATAGTTTATAGCTAGATTTAGAATTGATGTGCTTACTTGTAAATAGTATAGGGACTATATGTGTATTTATTATATACTTAACAACATCAATAAGTATATAATAAAGCATAAGTGCCACCATATGATGTAACAACACTACCAAGTCATTTGTATCAATATTAAATGAGAAAATAAAAAACACACATACAATTCTCTCTCTAAACACACACTAATTACATCTTGATTTACATACAGTAGTCCACTAATCAAGATCTTATTATTTAATATTACACTATGTCACTTTTGGCATGTGGTTACTAGGTCAGCATTTCTTGATCAACCGATGATCTAAGGAACTACATAAAGGATGCAAAAGAATAATTGAGACAAGAAAATACTTGTATTGTTTGAAATTACTTTACGAGAGAATACAAGCGATTTATTGTATTTTGTGTTAAATGAGGCGCCATTTTTTTATACCACTTCTAAGTATCTATCTATGTATGTATATGTACTTTCTACATTATCCCTAAATTAAGCTTTCTAGGGACTATCTATAACATAATATTCTATAGAAGGAACCAAGGAGTGGCTTATGAAAAGCATTTAGATATCTTCGGTACCTATCCATGGCTCTTGAGTTTTCAAAAATAGTGCAGATACTTTTGGAATTCCGAGCTTAGTGATCTTGTAACGTATGGGTCATGACAATAAGAAAAGTGAACACAAGCAAACATAATTGAAATGAATTTGTAAACCTTCAAATCTTTAATGTTGAAAAATTAAGCAAAGTATACATAGAAACTATAAACTTTTATTGTTATTTCTGTTTATAACCCATATTATTTTTAGGGTTAAAGCCATTAATTACCAACATACTTTCCATTTTTTCCCGAGTTAGGCAAAATAGAATATAAACTCCCATTATAACCATCGAAACTTGTTGTTACCGGTTATTATAGGAAACATATTTTTTATAATTTTCACGTCATTAAATATTTTCACATATTTCTACATATTTTGCACATGTAATTAACCTTGGTTGAATTTTTCCACCTCAAACCTCCATAATTTTATGAATGACTTTTTCCACTTATCTCTCCATATGCAGCTACACCAACATCCTTCAATCTCAGTTCCATCATTCATTCGTTATTATCAAGATACAAACAAGCTCAAGTTTTTCTTCATCTTTGTTCTAACCATGAACACACACACCACAAAGCACTTGAACTATATCGTATTTCTTTCTTCAGCAACCATAAACTGTATCGCCTCATATCCTAACTCAAATAACAAGCATCAACCGTAGCACATCACATCTTCAAGATCTTCTCCGTAGAGGTCTCAGGTAGGTTGTTTATATTTGTTTTGTGAGTCATTAAATTGAAACAACAATTATATAAATACTATCAGCCATAAGCCTCCAACAAAAAAAAACAACAAATATACAAGAAGCCACGAGATGCATATATTGTTGCACATCTATTCTAGTTCCACACTAACTTCAATTAATTAATTAAATAATAAAATGGGTACTTTAGGGAGAGTTATCTATGTGGTCGGATATTGGATCCGGGGTGCTGGTCAAGCTATTGATTGTGCTAGTTGTGCTCTTTAAGGCAGTTTGATACGACCCTATTAGGGGTTGTATCGGGATAGGGCACCACTTCAAGCGTGTGCTGGCTCCGTCAGAAAATAGAGAGAAGAACTAGAATTGTTTTGATCTTTAATTTTGATTGATTCATTCATAACATTATGACACCTTAAATACTAGTTTATGAGATGACTCTCACAAACATAAGACTTATCCTAACATGACTCAAACACATATCCTAAACAATCACTCCAATACTTATCCTAATAAAACATAATAAATTAACATGACAATTATCCAACCAAGGGCGTAACATTCCCCACTCCTTTAGAAACACCTTGTCCTCAAGGTGTTGTCTAAAAAAATCTTGATTCCGGGATCCCATGTTTTGACTTATGAACCTATGTCTTGTCGATCAACATGAAACTACAAATGTACATCCAAATTAGACTTAGAATGAGACTCTTTGCTTAATCCCGGTCCATCAAATAGATACCAACCATCTTTAATTCTCAAAGTAGGCACCCATGTGCCATCAGCCTTGTTATACCCAACTTCGCCACCATCATTGAACATACCATTAGGGTTGTTGTCTTTGTTGGCACCAACTTCAGAAAATATAATAACCCCTTTCTTCTTTTTTTACCTTGCTCATCCTTTTTAAGATCTGATGTGGTATTTTCAAATACTACATCTTCTACTATCAAATTAACTCCTTTATAAGGTGGCAATGAAGAATCAAAATCATCATTGTTGGTATCATCATCCGCCTTAGAAACTTGTTGATCTTCATCATTCTTACCTTCTTCATCTTTAATGTTTTTGATGAGATCATCAGCCTTTTTTACTTCTTGTTTATCCTTCACGTCAGGGTCTTCTTGATCACCAACATTAGTATCAACTACTTGATTATTTTCGTCCTCAAAACGAGCCTCGGTGATACGGGCTCTGAAGAAGGCTTCTCCCAAAGTTAGAGGATAAGACCTCAACAGTTCCCAAAGTTGTTGGTTCGTGAAGCGTGCTTCTGCTGCCAGGGCTAAGGAAAAAGCTTCTTCTAACGTTTTGGGGTTTGACCTAAAGAGTGCACATTGTAGAGCCGGTTTAAGTCCAGAGATATAAAACAATTTATGTAAAGATTTAGGGGTCGTTATTTGTTTTATAAGCATCTCAAACTCATTCTGGTATTCGAACACCGTACCCATTTGCAAGAGCTTAGATAGTGCGTATTCCGCGTCCGGATCGCTGCCGTCTGATGCCATGAACAACTACTTTTACGAACAATAACTCAAAGAACTAAAAAAAAAAATTCTGGTGAATAGTACCGATGAACAGTACTGTGTGAACAGTAACAGATGAATAGTACCCAGCATAAATAGTACTTGATGAATAGTAGTTTTTTTTTATCCTTACCAACGAGGACTCTCAATGAAAGCATCAATTGATATGACCTTGTTAGGGGTTGTATCGGGATAGGGCACCACTTCAAGCGTGTGCTGGCTCCATAAAAAAATAGAGAGAAGAACTAGAATTGTTTTGATATTTAATTTTGATTGATTCATTCATAACATTATGACACCTTAAATACTAGTTTATGACTCAAACATAAGACTTATCCTAACATGACTAAAACACATATCTTAAAAAATCACTCCGATACTTATCCTAATAAAACATAATAAATAAACATGACAATTATCCAACCAAGGGCGTAACACAGTCATTTGTTGGAAGAAAAAGGTACTTAAACCCTTTTTATTTTAAGTGATTCTAGTATAGGGTTGAATTGAAATGTGGGTTTTGGTTGGATTTGTGTTTTGAGTTGTAATGGTCAGATTAAGGGACTTGGGTGTTTATAAAGTTATCAACTTTGGTGTTTCTTGTAATAGATAAGCATGTTTTTTAGACTTTTTGTGTTGCTTGTTTGCGTTTAGTTGCTGATTTTGGGGCTGTGGTTGTGTTTGATGAGTTTGAGATCTAGGATTGGGTTGTTGTCATGTTGTTTTGTTTGATGAGTTTGAGATCTAGGATTGGGTTATAAGAATTTGTGATTTATGAAAGAGGAAGATGAAAATGGTTAAACATATGAATGGTGAGGTGGAAAAAATTGTTGAGGTGTATTTAAAAAATTAACCAAAAATGAAGATGACCGGCTTATAAATGTGACGTGTCAGTCATTTTAACTTTTTAAAAGGTCAACACCGGTTGCATTTGAGCTAGTTGGTAAGTTTAAAAATAAAACTAAAGTTTGGATGGTTATAATGGGTGTTTATATTCTATTTTGCCTAACTCGGAAAAAAATGAAAAGTATGTTGGTAATTAATAGCTTTAACCCTTATTTTTATTCGGTCTAAATAATTTTAATTAATATTTTGAAAATCGAATCTCTAATTGACCCGGACGAGTCACCGGGTTACCGGTTCGACCACGGGGTCAACCTGGTCTTTTACAAAAATAAAATATATATATATATATATATATATATATATATATATATATATATTTGGAATGATACAAAAAAAAGTATAGATACATCTCGAAAACCAGGTTGACCCAGGTCACTTCAAACCCGGCGGGTCTAACCGGGTTTCGAAAATATAATACCCGGTTTAATTTGACCCATTTTTTCGACCGGAACCGGTTGAACCGGCTGGGTCCAACTGGGTTTCAAAACATCATGTTTAATCCCTAAATCCTCAAACTTTTATTATTTCCGTTTATAACCCATAATTTTTTTTATCAGTACAATTATCTGCCGCTATGAAATCTTGTTATGCACGGCTACTCGTCTAGTATTGTATATGTATGACCCTTCTATATTTAAGTTCATTTGTTTAACTTTTTCAAAAAAAGAACATGAAGCAAACTTATTATCATAATGAATAAACATGAACACAAACATCCGTTCGTGTTAAACAAACATAGATACAAGCTTTTCATACATACAATATACAGGCAAACTGATTTTTTTGTTTATTCATGTTCACTTGCTTACTGTCACGACCCGCACGTTACGAGATCACAAAGCCCAGATTTACAGAAGTATATAACTTGGTTTAGGGTCGTGCTGCTAACCATCTATAATGACGGCCTTGTCATAAATTCAACTAGTATTTTCTTTTGGAATTTGAATATACTACTTAATGGGTTATTTTAATCATGGTTGTAAGATTCAACTTAATAAACATGATCCATAAATTATACAGTACTATTTATAAAGATGTGTTTCGTAAAGTTCCATATTGTAAGCAGTCTGTAGAAAGTAAAAATAATTAACTCCGACATGTTATATTTGACCTTTTCCTATGACATTTAAATTTTAAGTGAGTGTATTGTTTCAATCTACAAGTAGAGCCAAATGTAATGATATCTGCATATTGGTTTGATTCAAGTTAGTTTTATATTTAACAGGGTAAAATGGGTAACTTTATACATTCGTCCAAAATTGGAACAAATCAAATGGTTCCTACAGGTAGAAAATTAGCTTGCATTAAAGAAATTAAGCATGTGCACAACTTTTAGTGATGATGAACCGCACGAGCTCTAGCACCTATCGCAACCTTCTTATTTTTGCATTACAAGTATGAACCAATATATTATTGTAGTATTCTCTTCCTAAAACTACAGAGACTTCATGCAAGTAAAAATAGGAACAATGATCTAATCCCCTGAAATATACTTCCATGAGTAATCATATGTAAAAAAACGCAAAATTATATATTTTTGATGCAACAGACTTTTAATTCCGGTTATGCATGTCACAAGTTATATGTCACCATTCTACCTCTATATAAGCTAGGTTAATTACAAAGATTGAGAACATGGACCAAAATAGTTTATCATATGAAATGGTAAATTCCATAGATAAGACCTTTTCATCTATTCCTTGTCATTCCTTCTATTCCTCTTGATCTCTTGTAGTCGACGTCCAACATTTTCTCTGATCCACTCCTCATGGTACTTGGGATCATATGGGATAGCCTTTCCATCAATAAATGGTTCCCATGCCACATATAAATGCAAAAGCAATGACCTATATGATAATCACGGTATTATAGAGATGACAATGACACCTATCGGTATACCTTCTAGTTAGAAGAAGTTAGCTAGGTTTTGTATAAGGCCTAATAAACTGAAGTTTTTTAGGAAGGAAAATTTGATACCTTCATATTATTTGTTCTCAACATCCAAATAAGTATCAGGCAGCACCCAACGAACACCCGACAAATCTGACAAAAAATCAACAAGTTACACGATTGCAATACAAACCCCAATAATACAATAATTTAAATTAATTATGCCACCTTTTAGCTTGTAGGAGTCTTCTTCAGACACAAGGGCTCCAAAAGCATAATAATATCTAGTCGAGACTGAATAGATTTTCATCCTTGCATCGTCATAGCTATAATAACAAGACTATAGTTAATCCCAAGGAAAATCATATCATTTCTACACGTTACCATTTCGATGTTATTAGTGTCAAGATACCTCACTCTCTAAGAGTGGAAGGTGCAGTAGGCACAGAATATCCGTTATTGGTGTGCCACATCAGCAAACACTAATAACACCCCAATAACTAAAACACCCTCCTCGGCAATAACGCGCATGTGGGTCTCACAAAAAATTAAAACACCAAAAAAACCCACTTGCTAAAAAAAACAACCACGAGATGTGGTTTCACCCACGAGGGAACCAATGGAACCGGTATGGCGCGTGGCTTGGTGAAGCTACGGTGCCGCCTTAGGTGCCAAAATCGTCCAACAACGAGTTGCATCGTTCACTCTTACAATTTATAGTTTTCACAATAACAAAAAGAATGTTGATAGAAATAATGCCTAAAAACGTTATTAATATTTTTCGACCTCTCTACGTTTTGATAAGCACAAAATGTAAAAATAAAACGTAAACAAGTAATTAGTAGTAAATTTTCATTTCAAAAATTTAATCACTTAAAAGTATGAATAAATAAATACTTAATGCATTTTATGATCAAATGAATTTTTATTCAACCTCACATTTTTTATAAAATGTTACAAACATTTTTATAACTTTTACAAAATATTTTTTACATTTAAAAGAAATGTTTTATTCAAAATAGATATTTTGAATTCAAAATTTCTACCTAAAAACGGCTAGATATATTCCAGAAAACACCTCCCCTGGAAAAGACAAAAAAGGGAGCATACAGGCTTGGGCGGCCACCTTAAATATAATGGCGGTCCCCTTAGTGATAAGGGGGCCGGCCTAGGAGCTAAGGGGGTCGGCCAAGCCAAAACGCTCCCAGCTTTGCCTATAAATAGCAAATTCTTCCCCACTGATTTTCTCACCTTTCGCACTTATTATTTTCTATCTAAAATCAGTTTATACATCACTTACAATCTTTTGATCATTTAATCTTAAGCTCTTGTTTCCAAGTGATTCAAGCTTCAACCCTCAAGTGTAAGAGAAGAATACTTCTTATCATTAAGTCAAGAAGTATTATAGTTTAGTTGGTGTTGTTGTGAAGTTGTATTATATCTTGTAAATTATTTGTGAAGGTGTGTA
>BQNB010027174.1:0-54694 GCA_026074375.1 Tanacetum coccineum | reverse complement strand
ATTTTAAGTCCGTTTTTGGTTATTTTAGCTCGTTTTTAAAGGTAAAAGGTATGTGTATTTAAGCACATACCATTGACCTTTACCATAATCTAATCATTAGATTTTAACTAAATTAGCAAGCAAAACATTTAAGTCCACCTCAAATCTTCTTCTATAAATAGTGCACCATTTTTTGCTCTTCTCCTTACCTTTCTTCACAATGCCTAAAGAGAACAAAACTAATCTAAAACGAACCGCAAGAATTAGTGTTAGGCCATGTTGCTTTGTCAATCCAAGAACCTCTTCTCCTCCCTATCAACCATTCTCTCCACCATCGGACTACACATCGGGAGCCCCACCAACTTCTCTAATAACCACTCCACCACTATCTCCAATCAATACAACAATAAACTCTAATGAAAAGTGCTTGCTTACTCCTAAGACAACTCCTCCTCCATTGACTTCGCCACCACCCGCTCCTACTCAACCATCGAAGCTCACCTCACCGGTAACTATTAACCTTGATCCCATTGAACTCTTGTTCTCTACTCCACCATCTTCTCTATCTTTACTTGATGTGCTAGGTGATCTTCCACCATCAACAACGAATCCATCACCTCTTAGACCATCCTTTGCAACCATTGAACGTTTGGCAAATGAGCCACCTCCTATTCCTCCCATGAACTCTTCTTTTCCTTCACCAACTCTAGAGTTAGAACCAACACCTCCTCCTCTCCCTCCATAATGCTTACCTCCTCCACTGTCTCAACTCCCACCTCTTCCGCCATTGGGACCTAACAACCCTTTTTGTTTGTTCCAATTAAATGGATCTTTTATTAGCTTAGATAAATCTAAACAACTAGATTAGAAACCTTTTGGTGTATATATAAAGACTATGCAGAATTAATCTTTATATACTCAGAAGAAACAATCAAACAATGAACACAAAGCTTTCAATATATTGAACAAACCACAAAACAACTATATGTTTTGCCTTACAAAGAAAGACTTTAACTATTATATGAATTGGACGACTATGAAGGTATATAAAAATGAGATATGTCTAACTATGCCGTAGGGTTCCTTTTATACACTAAGGAAAACCCTAATAGGCTTACAAAACGCGTTAGGAGATTATGCAGAGATCATGCATATCTATTCCTAATTTATCTCATACATATCTCATAAGCAACACTAATATACTAACTAACAGTACTAACTATAACTAGCAGTACTAACTATTACTACTAGCAGTATTAAGTCCTTCAGCAGCATTATCTTGTAGAAGCTCTTTAATTCCCAACAATCCTCCCCTAAACTTATGATTTACCTTCAAATCTTAAGTTTCTTGAATTAAAGCTCTTTGATTTTGAGAGGATTCTTTCAAACACTTTAGCTTCCTTTCCTGTTAGCTTTTAAAAATTCTTCATAACTAACTCTGTTCTGCAATCTGAGATTTGATAAACTTTATAAGCTCATGTGCCATAGTACTTTCTTCTTCTGCTTCAATCTTCAAGTTGATCATCTTCACCAAGATTTCCTTCTTCAGTGGATACTTCTTTTCTACTAACATGTTGATCTGTATTGATGTACCATCTAAGAATAAAGAGTAAACACCATTGTATTCATGCAATTTCCATCTCAATAACTCCCAATATTGTTGATTCAACCATATGTCATCCTCTTCATTCGGATCAAATAACATCCCAAGATCTCCCCATAGATCTAAATCATGACCCTCAAGTGGATGATCTTTAAATCTTTCTTGAACCAAGCTGTAGAGTTGACTTAAATCTTGTCTATCAAGTCTTCTTAACAATGCTTGAATGTCTCCATGAAAGCTTGAACTTCCATCTGCTCTTGTAATCTTGCAGACTTCAGAATCTTTTGCTTCTGTCATTCCCAGCAAGATATATTCCCAATTTACAATATTTTGTTTGTCGCAAAACTCCAAATTTTCCATTTTGATGAATGAAAAGTTGATTAATAATCTGGAATTTTGTGAGAAGTAAAAGATTTTATATTCACTGACTGTAAAAGATTTGAGCTTATCATGAAGATTTATAAGCTAAGTTGTTGGCAGAAATATCTCAACGGCTCTTAAATTAATTTTGTTATGGCTCAAACAGTACTAACGGTCACTTAGCAGTACTAAGTTTGGTCTAGCAGTACTAACTTGAACCTAACAGTACTAACTTCTCTCAGCAGTAGAAATATATCCCCAGCAGTACAAACTTAACACTAGCAGTATTAAGCTTCCTGTACTCTTCTTCAAATATAGACCTGCTCATAGTTCATACCTTTGAAGTTTGTCATACTCCACTCATGCATTTTCAGTTTCTTCCATCCTCCCCTGTTTGACAGGATCCTCTAAAATCAAATACTCTTCTGCATCTGAAATCATAACTTGAGCTTGTCTTCTAATCTTTTGACTTACTTCATCAACATTGTTAGAGTCTGAGCATGAGACTCCTTAGACTGTTTAAGAGCATTTTCCAAAATGGTAACTTTATCAATCAATTTGGTACACAAATCCATCAATTCTATAAGTTTCAGACTGTCCTCTCCACTTTCAAGTGTGTAACCTCTTGAAAGAGGTGGATCATTGGACTTATAGTTTTTGGCAAACTACCAGCCATAAACGGATTTGATGATTCTTTACCAGTTGCCGTTTGCCCTGGAATAGCCAATGCTTCATTGCAAAAACATGGTGCATTGATAACCATATAGTTTTTAGCAAACTATCAGCTATCAACAGATTTGATTAGTCTTTACCAAGAACTGTTTGATCCTGGACTAGCCAACTATTTGCTGTGAAGCAAGGAGAGTTGAGAACCATACAATTTTTGGTAAATTGTCAACCATAAACGGATTTGAAAAGTCTTTACCACAAACCGTTTGCTTATGGACTATCCAGTTCTTATGCCTGTTAAGCATGGTGAACTGATGACCATTTGTTGTATGGTATTTAAAACAGCACTAAATGATCATTCATTCTTTCATCAAAGACCTCCCCTCAAATCCAACTATACATCTTTTTATAACCTGCAAATGTTAAACTAAAACATAGAAAATACAATAGCAATACTAACATAGCAGTATCAAGTATAATTAGCAAAACTAACTATACTTGTCACAAGAGAATTAATTTCTCTTAGGAACCCAAGCCATTACTGACTTGTTTCTACCTGTCGGATCAACATAATTAAATTGCTTACAAATACATGATCCAGTATTCTTGTAGACATGATTTATCATCTTTATTTTAGGTCTCCATGCCAAGTATGCTGTAGGATTAAAAGCATTTATCCTTTGTTCCCCAACATCACTTGTCATTCTTTTTCCTTTAACAGTATTAATAGAAATTACCTTAGCAGTATTAACTTTGTTATTCAAATTTCTATTTTTAAGTGCTGTTTGTTGGTAAAAAGGTCTTCTTAATTGTGAATGTGACTTTTAAAAAGCATTTTTCCTTGGTTTGGCAACATTTTCAGAGGGTACAACAATATTGAATGACCTAGCAGCACTAACTGGTGCTGTAGTTCTTGAAAAGCTTTGCCTAGCAGTACTAAATGATACTAGACCAGACTTGGTTAAAACTGCTGTTGGAGCAAAATTCCTTCTAGAATTAGAAAATTTTTGATGATTGACCTTCATTGCATTAGTCCAAACTGGTCTAACTTCCCTTTGACCAGTTCCATTTTTTACATTGTTCAAAACAGGTTTTTGTACCATCCTTTTATCATGAAAATCACAGTCTTTAATTAGATGATTAAAACTCCCACACACAAAACAAGCTTTTGGTGTAAACTAAAATCCAACTCCTAATTTTTTAGGCATTGGGGTATTCCAGCTTGTACTGTTGTTCCTAGGGTTTTGACTAACTTTCCTAGGTTGATCAGCTTGCTTAGGTTTTTGAACATTAAGAGATTCTAACACAACAGTCTCATCTTCATCACAATCAGAAACCCAATCTTCAATTATTGGAGCATCTGAAGTTTTCTTAACTTCTTTAGAGACATTTTCACTAGCACCCTTATTTACCTTAACACCATATCCTTCAAATTCAGGCTGTTTAAATTTCTCAAGTCCTGAGTTTGATAAATCAATACTAGGAGGTGCAAACAAGCCTGTAAGTGGAGGGGGAACAACATTATATCCTAGACCCTTCTTATTGTTATCAGATATTTGATTTCCAATCAATTGATCCAGACTTTTAGAGGCATTTTCAAAGTTGTCAATTTTAAACTGATTATCCTCTTTTTCTTTCTTAAGTCTTTCTACCTGTTTCTTAAGAGCATTAATATCTGATTCATTAAATGAGGCATCTCTTTTAAGAACAGCAATCTGATCACAAAGCATACTTTCATTTTTCTTATAAAAGACCAGTTGTTCTTCTACTGAAGCTAAACCCTTTTTATAGCTATCTAAATCAGATTCAGACTTATTAAGCTCTATTCTCAACTTATCATACTTAGACTTAAGATCTTCAAAAAATTTAAGACAAGTTTTAGAGCAAGTTTTGTTATTTTGTACCTCAGAGTCAGAGAAAGCCATAAGTGCAAAGTTGGTAGAAGAAGATTCTTCCACATTCACTATTCTTATAAGAAGATTCTTCCACATTCACTGTTCTTCTTGAGCTATCTTGACTTCTGTTCCTGTTCTCTTGACTCCTAGGATTTCTGCACTCTCTAGCAAAATGTCCCAACTTATGACAATTGAAACATTCCACCTTTTTCTTGTCATAACCAGCAGTATCACTTCCATTGATGATAATCTTTTTACCAGTTCTCTGATAAAACTTTCTTGCTTTCATACTTAGCAATGCCAATTGCCACTTTAAATCTATTTCATCAAGATCATCTTCATGGATTTGCTCTAGGTCTTCATGAACAACTTGAGACCTATTGGGTTGAGTGGCCAGATAAGCATATACTGTGGCATCACTGAGACAAGCAGTACTATTATTAGTGCTAGCAGTACTAACAGGAGTACTACCAGTACTAACATGAACATTAGCAGTATTAACATCATTTGTACTGCTATGACCTGAGAGAAAGGCCAAATTCTGAGAGCCTAAGTTTGAGCTAGAGGTTACACTTCTTTTGACTTCAGGTTCAACAATCTTAAAATTGTTGTAAAGGTCATCAAAACTTATTGAGCCCAGATCTGATTTGTTCCTCCAGACCACAACATGCATACCCCATTCAGTAGGAAGACTTCTTAAGAATTTCAGGTTAAGATCTTCTGGAGTGATGATTTCACCTAAGATAGTTAACTGGCTTATAATTTTCTGAAGCCTGTTAAAGATAGAGTCAAGTGACTCTGAGCTAGAAGCATTGAAGGTTTCATACATCTGCTTTAAGAGTGTCTTTTGAGTCTTCTTGGTGGCTTCATTACCACCAAATCTTGCTTCTATGGCTTCAAATAAAGACTTGGCATCCTTGTGTTTATTGAAAGTAAGTAGATGCTCACTTAGAAGTGTCATCATCAGGATGCTTCGGGCTTTAAGATCATTCTTATTTAGGATCTTCTGTTCAGCAGTAACAGTACCAGGTATTGTTGTAGTAGATGTATCATCTTCGTTTGTAGTGGTTCGAGCTACTGGCTTGAAAGAGTTGCCTTCCTCTATGATCTCCCAAAGAGTATAATCTTGAAGTTGAATGTATGACTCTATTCTGAGTCTCTATGTTTCATATTCACCTTGCTTGAGAAGTGGCAGTTTTGCAAGAGAATTGTTTTGGGTATTTTCTAGATCCATCGTTTTTAATATAGGGAATGAACAGAGAGTTGGATCTAGTTTGTTTCTTTTAAATCAAGGTTTCAGAACACCAGCTCTGATACCACTTGTTGGTTCCAATTGAATGGATCTTGTTATCTTAGATAGATCTAAAACAACTAGATTAGAAACCTTGTGGAATATATATAAAGACTATGCGGAATTAATCTTTATATACTTAGAAGAAACAATCAAACAATGAACACAGAACTTTCACTATATTGAACAAATCACAAAACAACTATATGTTTTGCCTAATAACTAATTGTGTTCTTCTTCTATTCTCTGAATATTGATCTATGAATCAATATCTAACTATGCCGTAAGGGTTCCTTTTATACACCAAGGAAAAACCTAATAGGCTTACAAAACGCGTTAGGAGATTATGCAGAGATCATACATATCTATTCCTAATTTATCTATTCCTAATTTATCTCATACATATCTCATAAGCAGCACTAATATACGAACTAACAGTACTAACTATATACTGACAGTACTAACATTGTACTAACAATACTAACTATAACTAGCAGTACTAACTATTACTACTAGCAGTATTAAGTCCTTCAACAACATTATCTTGTAGAAGCTCTTTAATTCCCAACACCATGAACCCTTTATAGGTACAGCCATTGTTCCCACCATTTCCACCATTAGCATTGTTCGCGTTGTTAGTCACTTGGGTGACAATCTGAGGAAGAATGGTTTGCAATTGTTGCGCGATAATAGCAGCAATGTCAGGGTTCTCGTTGTTGTTGTTGGGACCGCTTCGACGTGATGGATCCATTTTCTATATGATATAAAATTTATATACATTAGACGATATAATAAGGATCATGATCTTATCGTACTCTTAATAACCATCAACAATAATTCATGTAATCATACTTGCAAGTCCACCTGTGTTGTGGCGCATGTATAATTATGTTGGCCACCATAATTATAGATGCCCCCTTTTACAGTTGTACTCCCTCCTATGACGACACTTCATGAAACAACACATAATTCCAAACAATCAAATCACCATTCACAAAAGATACTCCAACAATTACTTAAGCCTTGTTATTAAAATACTCGAATAATATCCAAAAGTCAAAAATAACATCACTAAACATGGCTCCAAACATCAGGAAAACAAACAAACTTAAGCATATCGCAACTTAGAATTAAACGGATAATCAGGAACAGCTTCAGCTGAATTTGGGTTGGGTCGACTCCCACTCTCGCAAGTGTCTTCCAACTCTACATGCTTAGGTTTGCTACTAGCTGTAGACTCGAGGTCCGAGTCCACCTCATTCCTCTCTAATTCTTCCTCATCTTCCATCAACCACCCATTCATGTTACCCTCTGGCTGAGGTAGTCGATGCGGTGCAAACTCATTCATGAGATTTCCTTGTTGAAGTTGTGGGTGATCCACAAATCCATACAAGTCATGTCTTCTAGGTTGTTCCACCGGCTCTTCTTCAAACGTTTCATAACCTTGAAATTTTCCAGGAACCCTAGTGACAGTGCCATCCTTTGCAATTATCTTTGTTTCAATCTCCTCGACCGTTTTCCCATCAACTTCCTTCAATGTCATCTTCTCTTTGACTCTACACGGCCACATGCCAATAGGAATTCGGATCTTGCGGCTACACGGCTTCCACTTGCAATTCTTAATCTTCCTACACCTAGTTGCAAAAGCAACCGAATCATGATACTTTTTATGGATAGGGGGAGACATGGCTACCTTAATAAAACATAGTATATACCATATTAAATAGGGTAGAAGAAAATACGAATAAATCAAGCTTTTGGATAGCAAGAAAATATAATAGATACGTAGTAAAACACTTAAACCTTAAAATGCAACTACATGAAGGACTCCTAGGTTATAGTCAAGGCCAAACCACCTACTTCTCTATAACCAAAGGCTTTGATACCAATTTGTCATACCCCGCCAAGGCAGAAACACTAGGCGTAACATCATGGATATCATCACAACACAATGGTGTCAACAATAGAGAATCACTAAATGCATAACTAAATATTAAAGACACAATATGTCATGACAATACCGAAAAACAAAAAAAATTACACGGCATCTTGCATTAATGACAAAGGGTCTCATCAATACAAAGACATAAATAACTTACGAAACTAATAAAATCAAATAGCATTCTAAAGAATCCATGCATCAAACATGAACAAAACTCAGGAGCGAACTCCAAATGCATTCCTAACGGTCTTTCTAGCCATTGCTTTTAGCCTTAACATCCTCATGATGCTCACCTGAAAATAATGCTTTAAAACGTCAACATAATGGTTGGTGAGAGGCATAGGTTTAAGACACATAACAAAATCTTTCAAATAATTGCTGCGATTACTAAAACAATCCATAACAACACACGTGTCCCGCAGTCCACGTGCAAACCAATCCACCACAGTGCTCCGCAGTCCACTGGTCTATCGTTCCACACTCACAATAGGGTTATGGATAGCTCACTACCCTCCAATCGGAACACAAAGTCAGTAGCTATGATTTCAACCCTTCAGTTGGATTTGATTGAGTAGTAATCACCACTCTCCAACCGAACTCACATACCTCAAAACAACTCCAATTGATCACAAAGCCATGGAGCGTATCACATCACCATCAATAACCACATAACACATAATCACAACAACTAAAATATTTTAACACTTAGCATCACCTTCACCCCAATAAAATATAAAAAGGGCTATGAAACTCACGTGATGCTAAAGCTATTCATAAAATCCTCGCACAAAGCTAAACAACAAAACAACATGTATTACACGCTACTAAGCCAAAAGCTTAAGCACATGTAACAATCATATGATGGATGTCTAAGATGTCTATATACCCTCATGGGCACCCCGATACCATGCCCAACATTTACCAATTCGTTTACACACTTTTTCAGTGTCAACAAATTACCCGAAAATGCAAAATTTTAGTGTCACTTTACCATTTTCTAAACCACACCTACTGACCTTTATAAATTTTACCAAAAATCACAGGTTCAATATCATGCGTTTACTAACTTCTTGATTTTTTTACTAATTTATTTCTACTCTTAAATCCCTCAAAGAAAATCAAACTTCCAACTACCCAGATTCGGATCTGCTCGAACACTAAAAAGTTTGGACCTAAAAACCATACTTAGACTCCAAATCAAAAGCTCTCCTTTGGAGGATTTTTAATAAACACATAGAACTAAACTCCTCTAAGATGGTGAATCCTAATTCGTACTTTAAGTGGGGGGTTTACACCTCGTAATCTGACCTAAATCTGACCCGAATTTACTGCTTTGACAACTTTTCTTGTACGAACCAATTGACTAACTTTTCGAACTTGAAATTGTTCGAGGCCGGACAATCTGGAAACTAGACTCACTAAGCTACAATATAGGCACCGGAATTACATCAATTCATGCTTCTAACCTCTAGATATTCATGAAACAACACAACCCTAAATTCTGCTCAAACCTAAATCAAGTTCTAACTCATTCTAAACCTAACCGAATACATCATCATGCTTATAATTGCATCTAATCATTATTATAACTAGTTTAATATATAATTACAGATTTTAATAAAAACCCCTATATATCCATCTTAATAATTGTTACATGAATTAATGATTAAAACTAAACAAAGAAGATGATTTGTACCTTAAACCCTTGATTCTTGAACACAAAAATCCCTAACTTGAAGAAAAATAAATTTTCTTCTCTTTTTGCTCTTGAATGTTCGGCCGATCCAAAGTATAGAAGGATTGAAAAGTGTTTTAGGGATAATAAGGTTTAGTATTTATAGGATTAGAGTCCAAGTTAGAGTCAAATTTCCATGGCAGATAATACACTACTATTATATATAATATAATAGTAGTGTATTATCTGCCATGGAAATTTCTTACACATATTATTCTGGAAACTACAGTGACACGGAGGACTTTCTTGGATGGAAAAGTAGTTATAGTTTAGGTTTTACCCTTGTTTTCTATAACCATGAGCTTTGATAGCAATCTATAACACCCCCATTTTTGACATATAGCAGCGGAAGCTAATCTGGGGTATTACTTCATGGATCAACAAACATAATCATAGAAAACGACTCATAAAGAGACGTTTTGGAAAATTTAGTTATCATTCAATATCATATCAGAGTTTTACAAAGGAGGTCCCAAAATCTAGAAGAAAACATAAAGTTTGAATGATAACAAGTTTGGACGTCCTCAAGTCTAATGCCACTCCGTGCCATAGGTTGCTCAATTACCTGAGATAAACATGCTAAACGGGGTCAACACAAAGGTTGAGTGAAATTTATAGGTTTTCAGTTATAATAGTTGAGTATAAATTCAATAGTGGGTTACGTTGTTTTACACCCATAGTTTGTAATAATTGTGATTGCATTTACAATTATCATGGAAATAATCGAATACAAGTTATCATAGGTGGTAATAATTGCAACACATACAATTATCATAGAAAAACAGTATTATTGCCCTAAGCTCATGATATCAATACGTTAACATGGAAATCACCGTAGTGACATTGGTTGAGGAGCAAATGTCCTCGTGGAAAGGTAACTTGCCAAAGTTACCCATTATAATCAAATATAGTGCTATTGGTACCAGAAAGTATAGGTACACCAACGGGAGTCGTCACACCCCGATAGATCTATCCACAATATTCGCGTTCACTCGCAAGTGACTAATGGTTCATGATTAAGAAATATTGGCAGTGGAAGGTACTTAGGCAATAATATATCTGGCATACAGTTGGAAAAACACTTGCATTCATGGTTTAAGCATGTATCCCCCTCGCGGGTTTATAAAGTATTCAAAAGATTTAAAATGCGAGGCTATGAACTCACCTTAACAGGGAAATCTGATTGATGGCAAAAGTATATGAAATGAAAGTAACGGCCTCGTCACGTAACCTGAGGGTAATATGTCAAGTCTTAGTGTGATTGCTTATGTTTTCAAAACTTTATAAAGTTTAACATACATCTTACTTTGATTTATTAATTTATGGAAATATTGTATCACTGTTTGGGCTATCATAATTCAGAGGTCATGTAGTAAACGTTTGAGGAGCCAGGACACTTTAAATCGTAAATCCAGCAAACTCGTCAAAACGTATACCCAAATGAAACCCCTCACATGAAATTCCCTAGTAACGTGATAACGATAAGATTTTAGTTCTTTAAAAGCTAGGCGATGTTAGTTACGTTAAATATAGAACGTAAAATTGCTTTTTTAATGCTCGAGTCGATGATTAATAATAATAAATGTGTCTGGTTTTAATAAAATTAAGTCTTATAATATTAATATTTTTATAACTAATATAAAAATATTTCATTTTATACCTTTAAGAATGCAAAAATGGCAATATATACCCTTGGTTTATAAACTTTTACAAGTTTAGTCCTTTATATAATAAGTATATATATATTAAACCTTTAACTTTGAAACTTGGCAAGATAGGTCCTTATAGTTATTAACTTTAGGAATATGATTATCTTTCAGCCCTCTAGTTTAATTTCCAAAATATTTACAATATATACCACCTTGCATGGGATATATTTGCAAACAGTCCAAAAAATAATATTGATATTTTTGAAATCAGAGGTTTTGCAGCTTATGGCTTATTTAGAATAAGCTTAAATAAGTAGGTGTTTCGAAGCTATATAGCTTATGAAAGGGCCTGTGATTGAAATAAACAAAATGGGTACATTTTTAGGGTTTTAAAACAATTCGAATGGGTTTGATGTTCAAGGATCTTAAAAAAGAGTTCCTTCATGATCTAATAGAGTTTCTGAACAACCTAAAATATTAGCAAAGCTTATAGGATGAGTATAAAAAGCTTACAACTTGAAATGGGTCGAAATGAAGGTTTTTGTTTCGTGTAGCTTGGAGACGAGTTCTTTTGGCTTTTCACTTGGTTTCTAAACACACCTGGTGGGACTTCTATACTTCTGCTAGTGCAAGGCTAGAGCAAAGTTTTGAGGTGGAGAAGTGTTTTTTGAATGAATGAAAGTGTGTGTTTTGGTTCGGACTAATTTATGGCAAGAACTAACTGGGTGGCACAAGTTCTAGCTTGATGTGGTGGCCTTAGTTATAGATTAGTGATCATGGCAACTTACTAGGATGACTAAGGAAGGCTAGGGAGTGACTATTGTGACCTAGAGTGATAGCATAACAAGGTGGAAGGAGATGGAGAAGTTAGGGTGATGACTAGGGGTTTTGGAGACTTGGTGGCCAAGTTAGGTGACAAGGTGGTGATGGAGGTGCTTGTAAGGTGCTGGAGTGAGTGTGATGTGGACGTGTGGTCAATGTGTGATGGAAGGTGGTGGTGCAGTCAGGGAGGGAGCTGAGGTGTTTATTTAGTTTATACATGGCTGTTTTTGGACAGCCAACATCAGTCCCGGTAATTTGGTTGCCATTTACCGAACAGTAATTCTGATCGTACCTTATATAATAGTGCTGCATGCTTGATATTTAAGTCCTCTACAACTTTTAGTTTTACATATTCAGGGGTTACTATACAAAAATCTAGAGATAACAACCATTTACTACAGGTGTGCAGAATTTGCGCACCTTTGCCATTTCGGCTATAACTAATTCATCCGACGTCGAATCGGGGTGATTCAATCGGAAAAATGATCACAAAACATAGGGCTACAACCTAGTGTTTTTACTTAATACCAAAAAACCTACTGATTTTTCCTAGATCTTATGTTTTATTAACGGATCAGATTCTAAAAACTATGAACTAGTTTAAGGTGTAATGGGTTTGCTATGGTTTTATGATTTTGGTTTAGGGTTAGATGAATTAAGGTTTTAGGATTAGGGTTTATAATGATTTAGGGATTAGGTTTAGGGTTTAGGAGTATATGCATTGGGTGTTTGTACCTTGTGTTTAATTGTGGTAGGATTAAAACATGACTTTAGGAGGTGAAATGAACGTGTTTGTATTTCATGCACATTGACTTGTTCATTGAGCTTTAGACGGTTTGTTCTTATGGTTTAGGAGGGAAAATATATTCAAAATTTGGAATTGTTACTTGTGCACATGCTTTGAACATTAATATACACGTGTGTTGACATGTAATTAGGTTTTTGGAAATAAAACGGATCGTATAATGCTTGTTTTGGATATAACATTGTAAAATGGCTAAGTTCAAATGGATAAACTTACATGGTTAAAATGAATTTTAATCATATACTTGAACTTATTAGGTGTTTACATAATGTAAACATAGTTGTGTTGGCATTGGTTGTTGGTTTGAGATCGTTTTAGTTTGCTATGTAAGTTACGTTATATAATGGATGGACTAAAGCAAACAAAATATTCCTATGAAAATGGTTGCTTCTAATTTAATAGATGAATAATTGAATAGAGGAAAATTTTGGGTTGTTATAGTCTCCCTCCCTTAAAAGAAAATCTCATCTGAGATTTAGTTGGATGCCAGAGTGATCGTTTGAAATTAGATGTGGATACTTGAATGAATTTCAATCTTCGCGTTCCTTACGTAATATCTGGTCCTCTTTTAGAGTTCCATCTTACTTTGAGTATATGGATACGACTTTGCTTCAGTAGTTTGACTTCTTAGTCCATGATTTCTATTGGTTCTTTTACAAAATTGAGTTTGTCATCGAGCTGAAGTTCTTTCATTGGAATAACGAGGGATTCGTCAGATAGGCATTTCTTTAAATTAGAAACGTGGAAGGTATTGTGGACATTACCGAGTTCTTCAGAAAGCTTAAGTTTGTATGCCACTGGGCTAATCCTATCAAGGATTTTAAATGGTCCAATGTACCGAGGGTTAAGCTTTCCTCGCTTTCCAAATCGGATGACACTTTTTTGAGGTGACACTTTTAACATAACGCGATCTCCAACTTGAAATTCTAAAGGCTTTTGCCTTATACTGGTGTAATTTCTTTGTCGGTCTCTTGCATCTTGCAAGCATTGTCGGATTTGCACTATCTTTTTGATGGTTTCATGGATTATTTCTTGTTTGGTTAGTTGGACATCTCTAACTTTGGCCTAGTAAACAGGTGATCAGCACTTTCGACCATAAAGTGCCTCGAATGGTGCTGCCTTAATACTAGCATGGTAACTGTTAATGCAGAAAGATCTTACCAGTGGTAAGTGTCTCTTCCATCATTTTCCAAATCTTATCGCGCAAGTAGTAGGGCATATCCTTGAGAGTTGAATAGTTCCTCTTGCTTTGATGAAGTTTATCAGCCTGCGGATGGTATGAATGTGGAATCACTTTGGTATGGGTCTCAATTCCCTGATGACGGCTAAACTTGCCGGCGAATTGTCCTAGGATGTCTAACGATGCATCTTCGTCTTTTCGGCTTAAGATTTAGTATAAGATGATGTCAACTTTATAATAAGATGGCGTAAGGGTTTACTTGGTTATTTTGATTATTAGTTTGGTTCCTCATGATAGTATGCACCACAAAAACTGATTAAAATTTATAGAATTGTTTCTTGACAATAAGTTTTTAGGGTGACTATTCTCAGCATGGCATGGTCCTTCCTGAATTATACATAGGTGATCAGGCCATGTATAATTGAGGATTAACGATGCGGTGCTTATTTTTGTCAAAAATGTGTGTATAATTTCATAAGATTTATGGAGTGCATATTAAGAATAAGTATCTAGAATTTACAGTAATTTTGCACAATCCATATCTTCAAAATACTTGATTTGATAGATAACTTGAAATTCTTTCGCCACAATACAATGAGAATTCTAATGAATATAGGATCATAAGATAGTTCCAAACTTTGACGTTCACTTAGGTTAAGGGCGAGAATGATTTTGTTTTTAAGCATTGATATCGACTTCCATGTTGTTGGGGTCTTGATCGATTTCTCCTCCTCCTAAAGCATACATCAATCCACGTGCTTCAGTATCTCCAGCTAAGTTTCCATGGTTTCGATTCTTTAACTCTGGACAATCCTTATTGTAGTGCCCTTGATTTCTACATTTATAGCAAGTAATGATCCTTTGATTGTTAGTAGTAGCCAGGTCTCTATAGTCTTGGGTCGTGAGGCCCAACTCTCTTGCAGTTTGCGCTTTTTACTGTACACTGGCCATTGTGATGAAATTTGCATTTATTGATAAATGGAAGAGTCCCAGCATAGACTTTCTTGTTGCTTGGCTTAGTAGTCTGTTGCCTAAGCACCTTATGCTCTTTTGTTTTGTTGACTCGAGCTCCTTTGTGGGTTCCAGAGAGCGAGTACAGTTTCCTCTTTGTTGCTAGCATTCTGTACATTCTTTCTTATGTTTAGTTGGCTTATTATTATTGGAGCCTTACGGGTCTTAGTCTCTTAGATGCAGTAGTCTAATTAGCAGTTAGCCACATTCGGTGGGCTACAATCTGCTTCATTTTTCTTCAAACGCTCATTTCCATTGATTCGCAGTTGTCATTGTTCTTCAAAATTAGAGGATTGATAAAATTAGTTTAGTTATCTAAGTCGTGCTTCGAAGATGAAATGTTGCGAGATGATGTATGGTATGGGTGATCTAACAGGAGTCTCAGTGTCTCTAGGTGGTGAAATATTTTCGGGAAGAAAGAAATGTCAGAAATCAAACATTGGTGATAGTGATAACACTGGAGATGGAGGCAAAATAGTCGGTGGAGCAATAGGAGCTAGTGGTAGAATAGGTAATTCATTATCAGTAGCATCATATGCTTGCATGACCTTCATATATGGGTCATCATAAAAAGGTGAGAGGGCTAGTGAGGCAAAAAGATCCTTAGTTAAATCATTTGAAAAGTTAGGAGAAGATTTTCTCGGTGTGGCTGGGACATAGTCCGGTGATGCCGAGATATAGTCAGGAGAGTGTGTAGAGGAAAAAGTATCCTCAACATCGAAATCAGATAAGATAATAATAGGATGGGGGAAGACATGACTATATAACAACCCAGTGGAAATAACATAAGTTATTTATATATAATATAATAGTAGTGTTTTATATGACCAATGGAATTTCTTATCTATACTATTCTGGATACTACAATGGCACGGAGGACTTTCTTGGATAGAAAAAGTAGTTATAGTTTAGGTTTTACCCTTGTTCTCTATAACCATGAGCTCTGATACCAATCTATAACACCCATATTTTTGACATATAGCAGCGGAAGCTACTCTGGGGTATTACTTAATGTGATCAACAGACAATTAATAATAGAAAACGACTAATAAGAGCTCGTTTGGACAATTTTTGTAATCATTTATTTATTCATCAGTGTTTTTACAAAAAAGAAGGTCCCACAAATCTAGATAACAATAATAGTTTGTAATGTTAAACAATTTAGACCATCTTTAAGTCTGTGCTACTTCGTGCCATAGGTTGCTCAATTACCTGAGATAAACATGTTAAAAGGGTCAACACAAAAGTTGAGTGAAATTCATAGGTTTTCAGTTATAATAGTTGAGTATAAGTTCAATAGTGGGTTACGTTGTTATACACCCATAGTTTGTAATAATTGTAATTGCATTTACAATTATCATGGAAATAATCGAATACAAGTTATCATAGGTGGTAATAATTGCAACACATACAATTATCATAGAAAACATTATTATTGCCCTAAGCTTATGACATCAATACCAATTAAACTTGGAAACTCACAGTGGTGACACTGGTTGAGAAACAAATGTCCTCGTGGAAAGGTAACTTGCCAAAGTTACCCATTATAATCAAATATAGTGTTATTGGTACCAGAAAGTATAGGTACACCAACGGGAGTCGTCACACCCCGATAGATCTATCCATAATATTCGCGTTCACTCGCAAGTGACTAATGGTTCATGATTAAGAAATATTGGCAGTGGAAGGTACTTAGGCAATTAATTATATCTGGCATACGTTGAATATCACTTGCATTCATGGTTTAAGCATGTATCCCCCTCGCGGATTTATAAAGTATTCAAAAGATTTAAAATGCAAGGCTATGAACTCACCTTAACAGGGAAATCTGATTGATGGCAAGAGTATATGAAATGAAAGTAACGGCCTCGTCACGTAACCTGAGGGTAATATGTCATGTCTTAGAATGTGATTGCTTATGTTTTCAAAAACTTTATAAATGTTTACAAATACATCATTCACTTTGGATTATTAATTTATGGATATATTGTATCACTGTTCGAGCTATTATATTCAGAGGTCATGTAGGTAACGTTTGTAGAGCCTGGACACTTTATATCGTAAATTCAGCAAACTCGTCTATACGTATATCCAAATGAAACCGCCCTCACATGAACATTCCCATAGTAACATGATTACGATAAGTTTTTAAGTTCTTTAAATGTTAGTCGATGATAAGTTACGTTAAATATATAACGTAATTGTTTTATAATGCGTCGATCGATGATTAATAATGATAAATGTGTCGGGTTTAAATAAAATCAAGTCTTATAATATTAATATATATTTTTATAACTAATATAAAAATATTTCATTTTATACCTTTAAGAAAGCAAAAATGGCAATATATACCCTTGGTTTATAAACTTTTTACAGTTTAGTCCTTTATATAATAAATATAAGGTTAGATATATATATTAAACCTTTAACTTTGAAACTTGGCAAGATAGGTCCTTATAGTTATAACTTTAGGAATATGACATTTTTAGCCCCTCTAGTTATAATTTCCAAAAATTTACAATATATACCCCTTGCATGGGGATTTATATGCAAAACAAGTACCAAAAAACCATAATAATTATATTTTTGAAACTAAGAGAAGTTTTGCAGCTTATGGCTTATTAGAATAAGCTAAAAAAAGTAGAGTTTACCGAGCTTATAAGTTATGAAAAAGGGCTTGTGATTAAAAAAAAATCAGAACGGGTACTTTTAGGGTTTAATAAAAATTCGAATGGGTTTGATGATTCAAGGATCCTTAACAAAGATGTTCATTCATGATCTAATTCGTAGCTTTAGGAAAAACCTAAAACAGTAGCAAAGCTTATAGGATGAGTAGAAAAAGCTTACAACTTGAAATGGGTCGAAATGGAGGTTCTTGGTTCGTGTAGCTTGGAGACGAGCTCTATGGCTTGTTCCTTGGAATCATTGGTTTCTAAACACACCTTGGGACTTCTATACTTCTGCTAGTGCAAGGCTAGAGCAAAGTTTTGAGGTGGAGAAGTGTTTTTGGAATGAATGAAAGTGTGTGTTTTGGTTTGACTATTTATAGCCAAGAACTAACTTGGTGCCCAAGTTCTAGCTTGATGTGGTGGCTTAGTTATAGTTAGTGATTCATGGCAGCTACTAGGGTGACTAAGGAAGGCTAGGGAGTGACTATTATGAGTTAGAGTGATAGCATAGCAAGGTGGAAGGAGATGGAGAAGTTAGGATGATGACTAGGGGTTTTGGAGACTTGGTGGCCAAGTTGGGTGACAAGGTGGTGATGGAGGTGCTTGTAAGGTGCTGGAGTGATGGTGATGTGGTGGTGAGGTCATGGTGATGAAGGTGGTGGTGAGTCATGGATGAGCTTGAGGTGTTTATTTAGTGTATACATGGCTGTTTTTGGACAGCCAACATCAGTCCCGGTAATTTGGTTGCCATTTACAAACCGTAATTCCGATCAACCTCAAACTAGTGAGCATGGTTAGATATTTGAGTCCTCTACAACTTTTAGTTTTACATATTTTGGTGTTACTATACAAAAATCTAGAGATAATATCCATTTACTACAGGTGTGCAAAATTTGTGCACCTTTGCCATTTCGGCTATATCTCATTCATCCGACGTCGAATCGGGGTGATTCAATAGGCAAAATGATCACAAGACATAGGGCTACAACCTAGTGTTTTTACTTAATACCCATAACCTACTGATTTTGCCCAGAGCTTATGTTTTGTTAATGGATCAAATTCTTAAAACTATGACCTAGTTTAAGGTGTAATAGGTTTGCTATGGTTTTATGATTTTGGTTTAGGGTTAGATGAATTAGGGTTTAGAATGATTTAGGGATTAGTTTTAGGGTTTAGGAGTTATGCATTAGGTATTTGTACCTTGTGTTAAAGTGGTGGTAAGATATAAACATGATTTAAGAGGTAAAATGACCTAGTTTGTATTTCATGCACAATTGACTTGTACATTGAGCTTTAGAAGGTTATACTAGGGTTTAGGAGGGAAAAGATTTTCAAAAGTTTGGCATTGTAACTTGTACACATGCTTTGAACATTTTGACACTTGTTTTGACATGTAATTAGGGTTTTTGGAATAAACGTTAACGTATAATGCTTATTTTGTATGAATAACATTGTAAATGGTACGTTAAATGGATAACGTACATGGTAAAAATGATATTTAAACATAGACTTGACATATTAGGATGTTTACATAATGTAAACATAGTTGTAGTTGGCATTGGTTGTTGCGTGAGCTTGTTTAGTTTGCTATGTAAGTTATGTTATATAATGGATGGACTAAAGCAAAAATTTCACTATAGTTGGTAATTCGTGCCCTTTAACTAGGATCACTTCAGCTAATGTAGTGCCTCCTAAGAAAACCACTTCCCACTCAGTTGAAACACAAAAACCAGAGCTTAAAGTCTATAGCAGGAAACCTAAAAATGTTAAAAATGTAGGTTCAAGTAAAAAAGCTAAGATTGTAGAATCTAAGAATGCTAACCACTCGGAACTCAATCATACTTGGGGATCCAATGCTATAGATATTTCATCATCTTCTTCTCTTGTCATGACAGGTTGTCCATATTGTTCTCTGGTATCTGGAATCTGGATGTTCGAAACATATGACAAGGAACCGCTCTCAGCTCATGAACTTTGTTAGTAAATTTCTAGGTAAAGTTAGATTCGGGAACGACAATATTGCAAGGATTATGGGGTATGGTGACTATCAGCTGGGAAATGTTACTATTTCAAGGGTATACTACGTCGAGAAGCTTGGACATAACTTGTTTTCTGTTGGTCAATTTTGTGAGGCGGATCCTGAAGTTGCATTTTGGAAAAACACTTGCTTTATTCATAATTTAGAAGGTGTTGACCTACTTTTTGGATCTTGTGACACAAATTTGTACACAATTTCTCTTGATGACATGCTTAAAACATCTTCAATCTGTCTTCTATCTAAAGCATCAAAGACTAAGAGCTGGTTATGGCATCGTCGTTTATCTCATCTCAACTTTGGTACTCTTAACAAGCTAGCTAAAGACGGTCTTGCATGAGGTATTCTAAGGCTTAAATTTCAGAAAGATCATCTGTGTTCAGCATGTGCATTAGGAAAAAGCAAGAAATCCTCTCATCAACCCAAAGCTGAAGACACTAACCAAGAGAAACTATATCTTTTGCATATGGATTTGTGTGGCCCGATGCGTGTGGCGAGTATTAACAAGAAAAGGTATATCTTAGTGATTGTCGACGAATACTCAAGATTTACTTAGGTCAGATTTTTGAGGACAAAAGATGAAGCTCCTGAGGCCATCATTAAATGCATCAAAAATATTAAAGTTTGTTTGAATGCCACTGTCCGTAATGTTCGAACAAATAATGGAACAGAATTTGTCAATCAGACACTTCGTGAATTTTTTGAAAATGTTGGCATCTCGCATCAAACATCTGTTTCCTGCACTCCTTAGTAGAACGGCGTTGTCGAAAGGCGAAACCGAACTCTTGTAGAAGTTGCTCGCACAATGTTAATATTTTCTAAAGTTCCATTATTTTTATGGGCCAAAGCAATCAATACAGCCTGTTACACCCAAAACCGTTCATTAATCCGCTATCGATACAACAAAACTCCATATGAGCTTATCCAAGATAAGAAACTGGATTTATCATTCTTTCATGTCTTTGGTGCACTCTGTTACCCTACCAATGACAATGACGACCTGGGTAAATTAGATGCAAAAGCTAACATTGGTATTTTCGTTGGTTACGCGCCCGCAAAGAAAGCATTCAGAATCTACAACAAAATAACCCAGAAAATTATTAAAATAATTCATGTGACATTTGAAGAGTTGACAGCTATGGCTTCTGAATAATTATGTTCAGGACCCGGGCTTCATTTTATGAATCCTGCAACATCCAGTTCAGGACTCGTTCCAAACCCTGTTTCTCAACAACCTTGTATTCCACCAGCAAGAGATGATTGGGATCGCTTGTTTCAACCTATGTTCGATGAATACTTCACTCCTTCATCACTTGCTAGTTCTCCAGTTCAAGAAGTTGTTGCTCCGAGAGCTATGGTTTTAGCCGACTCTCCTGTGTCAACTTCTATTGACCAGGATGCTCCATCATTAAGTACTCCATCAACACCAGAACAAGAACAATCTCTAAACATTTCTCAAGGTTTTGAAGAATCACCAAAAACACTAGTCTTTCATGATGATCCACTTAATGAATCTCCTCATGAAGAATCAACTTCTCAAGGGTCATCATCGAATGTGAGACAAACCCACACTCCATTTGAACACCTTGGTAAATGGACTAAGAATCATCCTATAGAAAACATGATCGGCAATCCTTCTCGCCCTGTCTCTATGAGAAAGCAACTCCAAACTGATGTCATGTGGTGTTATTTTAATGCCTTCCTGACTTCGATAGAACCTAAGAACTTCAAACAAGCAATGACCGAACCGTCATGGATCGATGCAATGCAAGAAGAAATTCATGAATTTCAAAGACTATAAGTTTGGTAATTGGTGTCATGTCAAGATAAAGTGTTATTGATCAAACTTAAATGGATTTATAAGGTAAAGACAGATGCATTTGGCGGGGTACTAAAGAATAAGGCTAGACTAGTTGCTCAAGGATTCAGGCAAGAAGAGGGAATCGATTTCGAGGAATCATTTGCACCGGTTGCTAGAATAAAGGCCATCTGTATCTTTGTAGCAAATGCCGCTCATAAGAATATGACGATCTACCAAATGGACGTCAAAACAGCTTTTTTAAATGGCGAGCTTAAAGAAGAGATCTACGTTTCTCAACCAGAAGGATTTGTTTGATTAGAAACAACCCATTGCTTGTGTACAGCTTAAAAGGGCCCTTTACGACTCAAACAAGCCACCACGCGCATGGTACGACTGATGTTAAGCTTCATAATAACACAACATTTCTCCAAAGGTGAGTTGATCCAACACTTTCACACGCAAACTGAGAATGACTTATTTCTGGTATAAATTTTATGTTGACGTATAATTTATGCTCTATAATAACTGCATGTGTATTGAGTTTGCTAATAGATGACCACTAAGTTCAGATGTTTATGGATGGGGCAGATGTCATTCTTTTTAGGATTACAAAATTTTCAAGTCCTAGGGCATCTTTATAACCAATTGAAATATGGCTTCTGAAATTGTTAAAAAAATATCGGTATGCTAAATAGTGAGTTCTGTAGATTTACTCCTGATGTAGAAAAGAGTAAATCTGGATGAAGATTACAGGGGAAACCAGTTGATGCTACACTTTACCGTGGCATGATTGGATCACTTATGTATCTGACATCTAGTAGACTCAACCTTATTTATGCAGTCTGCTTGTGTGCCCGGTATCAGGCAAAGCCTACCGAAAATCACTTAAATGCGGTTAAGCGGATCTTTTGATACCTAAAGGGAACCATTAACATGGGTCTCTAGTATTTGAAGGATACTGGTATGTCTCTAACAGCATATTCAAATGCAGATCACGCGGGGTGTCAGGACACTAGACGCAATACATCAAGAAGCGCTCAATTCTTAGGTGATAAACTTGTTAGCTGGTCTTCTAAGAAGCAAAAGAGCACTGCGATCTTGAGTACAGAGGCTGAATATATTGCCTTATCTGGGTGTTGTGCTCAAATCCTATGGATGCGTTCACAACTAACAGATTATAGCTTTCAATTCAATAAGATTCCTCTGTACTGCGACAACAAAAGTGAAATTGCTCTATGCTGCAACAACGTTCAACACTCAAGAGCAAAGCACATCAATGTACGCTACCATTTTATAAAGGAGCAGGTGGAGAATGGAATAGTGGAACTCTACTTTGTTAGGACAGAATATCAACTGTCTGACATCTTCACCTGCCTCGAGAAAGATTCAACTTCTTGATCGAAAAGCTCGGTATGAGAAGCATGTCTTAGGAAACGTTTAAACGTCTAACAGAGGAAGAAAAAGAGTAATGGTGGTAACTCGTGATATATCCTACGTATTATATGTATATAAGAAAACATAAAAACCCAAAAAGATTTTTTTATTTTATTTATTTTTTATATAAATTTTTCAAAAAAAAAAGAAAAAAGAAAAAATTAAAAAATTAAAAAAATATACAAAATAGGTTTTTAATGACATGTTTTCTAGCATCGATAATATTTACGGCTTTAGAAATGTCATTCAATAATGGCACAAAGCTGTAAATAAAGTTCAAATAGAAAATATGTCATATAGCTTGTTATTATTTCAGATAACAACCCGGTCATAATCTTAATCATCTTAAAGTCGAAGTATATCAAAAAGAAAAACTTGACCTCACCTAACGAGAAATTTATTTTTCTCACCAGCGTAAATGAATAACTTCATAATACATCATTCAAAGGCTTTGTTTTACTTTGCAACATAACCCGTGCTTTCTATTTTAAATAAGTGTACGTATGATTGCATTATTTGTCAAAATAAGAGAAATTCATATTTGATTTGTAAAAAGTTGTCTCACACAATGAATCATGTTTTCTTAATCACAAAAAGATTTTTCAAAGAAAATACGACCTACATAAACAATGACAACAACTCTTAAATAGAAAACGTGTCAATATTTGAAGAGTCGAAGAAAGGTATCATCAAAAAAATCTTAAAACGGTCTTTCAGAATAAGTCACAGAATAAACGTGATATAAGTTTTCTTTGATAATGACGGATAACAATTTAAAGGAGAGTTAACTTATATTAACTACAAGGGCTTTAGATGTCATTTGTTTCAAAATTTAAGGACTTATTTGAAATTTAAGACTTAGTAAATTCAGGCTTTAAACTACTTTCGATCAATATTGCCAACACTTCATAGTATTAAAAGACTTAGGAATTTTTGGAAATAATCACATGGTTTTAAAAGCCTTGAAGTTGATTCTCCACGGCATTAGTTTTTGGAAGCTTAGTTAAATCTTTCTTCGCACACGATCTCAAGTATAATGTGCGTACAAGGTTTTTGTTGATTCTTGAGGTATCGATAACCACAAAGGGATGGAGTAGAATACACTAGCACGTACAACAATCCACGAAAAGTGATAGAGGCTAATAGCCTTCTTTTCATTTTAAGGAGCCATTCCGGGAAGACAAATGTTCATAACCGCAGAGAAAAATCAGTGTTTTAACTTGTTACTTTCAGGTGCACTATTTCTACCACATGGGGGAAGAGATATGTTATTATTTTTAGTATGCATATTTTTGAGCTTCCAGGGGGAAGTAGTGTGTGAAGAATTATTCAAGCGTGAGAAGATATGTTTCTGATTCAATTAATGTTTCCCCGATCAGTTAATCACTAATCTTATTTTCGAAGGAGTGGAATTAGTTAACAAAAGAGGTACACATAAGTTTGATAAGTATGATGATTCCTTAAGTTAGTCTGTATTTTGCAGAAAAAATATGTACTTTTGGGACTTAGTTGACTTTGGTGTTATCATTTAGGCTACTTAGAGGAAGTAATTGTCTGCATCCAGGACTTAGTTGAGATTGGTGTAACAATTTATATCATCAATATCATGTAAGGAGAAATGCGAACAACCGGGACTTAATTGACTTTGGTGTTACGGTTTCATATTAATTGTGTACTTCAAATATTTAGGCTTTATACATCAAGACGTTTTGATGCGGCGTGCAAGAAAGCTTTAAATCTACTCAAGAAAGGATTGCTGGTTCAGGGGGAATCTAAGACAACTTCCAAAAGGAGATTATCGAGACGGACTACAATTGGCTGACATGGACAGAAATGACTTTGTCATTTTGTTTTGAATATTTTCAGGCCCTGTCTCATACATAAATCTGTGAATATTTAAATATTAGTGTATACTAAAAATATGCTAATATAAATAGTCTTGAGGTAATAAAAATTTTTCAGAATTTCTTATGTAAATCAAAAATCTTCAAATTACTGTACTCAACGCTATCTATATATCCCCTTATTTTATTGAGGGAGATCCATTAAAATTTCCTATCTGGCTTGCGAATAATCGGAACATTTCTCTCCCCAAATAGTTTTCAACATATTTAAATCATTTGTTATCCAAAATATTAAGTGATTTGACATTTTTGATAAGGGGAGAAAATGTGATTAAAATATGAGACTTATAAAAATGTGATCAAGTATGGCTAAGCTTTTAAGTCTAGTCTCCGTGTGCTTAACAACATTTCCGAATACGTTGCACAATGTTAGGGGAGCATGCTTATGAAAGTAAAACATCAAGGTACTAAAGTTTTTTATTTTAATAATCCAATGTACCCTTGATCGATGTTTTTCCAAAAGGTTAAAGGCTTGAACAATACTAAAAGACTGACCATATATCTAATAACATGGAGTTATAATAAGTGGTTAAGATTAGGTATTCATATCCTACGATCCAGCAGAATCGAAGGAGAACTACCCAATGCATTCATTATTAGAATAGAATCCTTTGGGTAATGATAAAAAGGAGAAAAAGGTGAGAAAAAAAGAATAGGCCAATGACTGAGACAGGAGCTAGTACTTGGAACAAACCCAACAAGGTGATTAGTCAAGAAAGTTCTTGGGTAAGCACTGAAGGGGTTGAAAAATGAAAAAGAGTTGTTAATAATAAAAGGGTAAAAGAAAGAAGCCCATCATAACATAGGCCAGAAAACCGTGTCAATACATAAACTGTCAGAAACACTTAGCTGTTTTCTGGTATTGGAGACATTCGGTCATGGACCCAAATGACGCAATGCACACCCTCCCTAGCCACTCAAGGTTGGTAAAGACCTCTTGTTTTTAAAAACTCACAAAGATTACACACAGTCTAATCGACTTTCTCACTCCGCGTAGTGGTATTAAAAGTGGCAATCAGCTCTAGCCCGTCCGACACTAAACCAAATGTCACTATTGTGATTCTAGAGCAAAAAGAGATCATCCATAAATCTCACTAGGACACTGTTCAAATATATTTGTTACTCACACACAAAAAAACAAGTAATATACTAAGAGTCCCACGCATTATCCTTGTAATATGCTACAGAACGATTAAAGAAAAAAGAGTGGATAACGAAAGTAATCACAATGACGATGGAAATCCTTCCAGAGCCAACATCATACAAGCTCTGCGGTAGGTGACTTGTGAGATCCTATATGGATCAAACTTGTGAAATTAGATATCGATTTGGTCCAGCTTATGAATTGATGGATGAATTTTGGAAAAGATAAAACTGTTGGTGTGTTAGAAAACCGTTTTCATATTAACACACCGACTGATTTTCCTAATTCAATTTTCAATCTTATGTCCATGGGCAGCCTCACAAGGGTATCTGGACATATGAAAGCTGAACACGAATTGATGACTCAATCGAGAAGATAGTAACTTACCGATTCACTCATACCGTGTTGTCTGCTTTGAGACACTCCGGTATTGAGAACGGCTAGTACAACTGTGAAACCCTGTCAAGAAGATTCTTTAAAATTCTATCTGATTACAAGCAGTATTTATATTGATCAACAGGGAACCGTGGTAATTACAACCCATATTCGTGAGTAAAACAGACACACATCTCCCATAAACTATTAACTATCACTAACCTAAACCTGCAGGTATTCCCGATGGTGGCAGCAGCTGGTCGAGGACAAGTCAGATTCATAGCCACATGCTCATACCCAACTGACATATGTAAAGACACTATGAAAGCTTAAGTACATGTTTCAAAAGACTTCTACTACTCTGAAACCACACGTCTTCCTTGAAATGATGAAGTATTAAAGTTAAAGAATTTTAAGAAAGATGAATTTACAAGCTTTCAAGACAAAAAAAAGGTATGAGCATGTCGGTTTGAAGATCACAAGTACACGAGATGGCAAAGATTCACATTGATGATAAGATATGTGCTTGGTTTTTGGATCCAAGAAGACTAAAGATCGCTTACAAGACAAACGTAAAGGAACAAGCTTCCATCTAAGTCAAAGATCACTACATCATGTTCACAAGATGAAGTCAAAGAAATCATGTCTGCGAGCACAAGACTGAAGACCTACATAGTATGCCAGGTTTAAGTAGTTGTAAAATGGAGTGACCACCCTTAGGGGGAGATTGTTAGGAATACGAAACGTATCGGTAACTTCCATTATATCGTTAGATAGCTCGTATGGTATTATTTGGAAACTAAATAGGCTAGATAAGCAATAGCTCATGGAAAACCTATGGACCTAAGCCATAGCCGGCCATATTTAGGTATAAATACCCTCTCCACACATTGAGAGGGTGTTGGTTGGTTCATTCTTCACACACTAATCTAATATTATTCATGTTTACTTTCTCTCACTAGAAGTAACCTCCCACTCTCTTTCTCTCTCTAGATTTCTTCATACTTGTGTGTGTGTTTAAAGATTACTTATATTCTACACATATCTTTTATGTCATTAAGATGGAGTCTTTTGAAGTCAGCTTCACATGAAAATCTACTCCCTGCCTGATTTTTCTCTCTAACAACAATCCCTTCAAATAACCATAGCTGAACGTGCGTGTCAACTGGATATTCTGATGATCTGAGATCTTTCATTCGAGAATACAAATTTGAGCTGATACTTGGTTTGGGTCCTTCACTAATAAAATAGCTGACATTTTGGACCCCAATGTTAAATTCCAAAAGCTCTGCATTTATGTCATATTTTTTCTTTGGAATCTATCCAAAGATTTGAAAATACCAGCATTGTACGTGCAGCTTCCACTAAAGTCCGGTTCCGTCTTTTGACAATGTCGTTCTGTTAGAGTGCGCGTAACTAATGTTTGGTGTGAGATCCCAACATCTTCATAATAGGTCTTCAGCGTCGATTTGACAAACTCGTTTCTGGTTATCCATACCGCGAATGTTAGGACAGAAGCAGTGAGAGGAACTTTGAAGCATCTTTAGAAGTTTTGATTATGAAGTCCTGGATTTCATTCCTCGATCGTAAAAATTTCACCCAAGTAAACCGTGAATAATCATCAACAATAACCAATATGTACTTCTTCCCATTTATACTCTCGATTCTCATTGTACCGCAAAGATCCATTCCTTTGAACTTCCATGCCATGCCACCACACATAACAAGTTTCAAATCATATATCTTTGTACCATCTTCCCCTTTTTGTCATTATCCAGTAGGGGACTTGTGAACATATGAAACTTTGATCTTTACAACTACAAACCATATATTACACTTCTAATCCAAGCTTTCCAATGTCTCAAATTACCCTCTATGACGCATAATAAGATAAATGAATTCAAGCAGTAGAAACTTAAACTAGCAGTAGTAATAATGACTTAGCAGTAGTAAGAATCAAAACCTTCTTCTCAAGTGGTGCATGTAGATGGTTAAACACTTTATCATATGCTTACCCTGAAATTAATATGTTAACCATCTCTTGAATCTCTTATTCTATTGGCTCTTTGTAATGACTACTGATGGAGAAAACTCAGTATTACAAACTTGATGCTGAAGTAGAATAACCCAAACTTGTGTCTTATGTCTTGTACTATCCATGTGACTCCAAACTCATACGTAATTTCTTGAAGTATAAGTAGACCTCAATCTCTTGACAAAATCCTCATCCAAATGAGACACTGAGCACTACAACGTAACTCCTTTAAGTGATAGCAAATGTGCGCATTAAGCACCAAAAGTTTGTAGATCACACATTGCTAGATTTGACAAGTCTTCGTCAACATCGATTTTAAGCTCGAACAAGTTATCTTCAAAGTCATAATCCAACCAAACTCGAATTTAAGATATGATAAGAACACTTACTCGATAAATAATATTCTTCGTAATCAATTGTAGCAAAGAATCCAAATACGAACCTTTTTAGAACATTTAAAACCAAAACCAGTCTGTTAGCTTCCCTTTAAACGAAGCATTATGTTCTATCTGAGATCCAAACCATGTGTGTGACACAACTAGCTGTTGAAACTGCTTCAATAGCAGTATTAACTTTAGACCACAATGCTAGCAGTACAAACTCTTGTTACTACTGTTCTTCTTAAAACTGGCAGCACTAACCTTTTGAAGCAGTACTAAATCTTAGTATCGTCTTGGTAGCACAAATGATCAACTAGCAGTATTAATGTGTATTCAAGCAGTATTGACCGCTTTTAAACACCTTAGCAGTAGTAATACCAAACCAGCAGCACAAATTTTGGACGAGCAGCACTAATAAAACCATCGAGCAGTATTAACCTATAACCACTGTTTAAGGATACCTTTTTATTTTTTTAAGTATCCATACGACACTTTTTAGTGTCACAAAGCTGTCACGAATCCGTCACAAATTAGCATTCTCCTTCATACCATGGCTTTTTGTGACGTTTTAAGTGTCACTAATCTGTTACTAGGCTGTCACTAATTTGCATTCTCTTTGGCAGTACAAACTTGTAACGAGCAACACTAAGCACACAATCAACAAATAACGTAGCCTGATCATATGCATATATTTATGTTCGAACATGATCCAATATTATAATTAAGCAAATATGGATCAAACATTACTCCTGCTGTTTCATTCTTAACCTTTATAATAGAACACACTTCCCGCTTAAATGCTTCTTTTCCTTCATAACACACGATCATTTATATATATACAAATCCCACAATAACCATGAACTAGTAACAACATCAACTAAACCATGATAACACACTTTCTGCTTGAACATAATTATGGTTTTACAAACCCTAATAGCACCGAATTTGACCTGTAAACCAAAAGCAAAAACTTGTACCTTCTTTTCTTCATAGATTCGCTAATAAATCACCTTGTGATCCTAGATATCACGAGCTACGAGGCTCTAATACCAATTGTGGAGTCTAATAGAACTTCTTAGATCGTTTATAGCTCAGATTGTTTAGATCTTTATATCTAGGATTAACAATAACAATGATAACATTATGCACAGCAGAATATAATCAAAGAACAATGTTATTGAATAAGGTTTTTCATTCATACGTTTCCACCAAGCCTCAAATCTATATGATCAGTATAGATCGTGTTACCACCTGTAATAGAGATCAAGTTACCTTGACCTTAAGGCTACACCACATAAACTAGATGTCTACATCTCTAAAGATACATACACACACGTTTTTCTTTTATGTGTATATAAAACCTATGACCTGATATCTCTTTATATACTAGAGATATTTAGGTTTACAAAGGAATAAACATTAGACAACAAAATCTTTTAAATATTTAACTTAATCTTCTGTTATCTTCTATCTTCTTAAGGAGATCTTCCAGAATCTTCATATTTCTCCTACATCTTATAGAATTCTTTAATGACGATTTTGATCCTTTTGTTTCATTACTTATTTCTTTTGTCTCATCAAATCTATAATTTCCAACAATCTTCCCCTATTTGATGATGACAAAACAAACATGTTCTTGTACGAACTTCATCATAAAGCCTTTAATCAAAGCTTCCCTTAAAGTTGAGATCATTGATCTCCCTGAATGAAAAAAACTTCCCCTTAAGTAGATTTCCTTTGTACCATGCCATGTCACCACACATAATAAGTTGCAAATCATATCTCTGTAATCTTCTTCCCCTTTTTGTCATAATCCAATAAGGGTCTTGTGAAGATAAGCAACTTGAATCTTTACAACTACAAATCATATATCACACTACTAATCCAGCCTTCTAATGTCTCAAATTACCCTCCATGACGCATAATAAGAATAATGAATTTAAGACAGTAGAAACTTAAACTAGCAGTAGTAATAAATAACTAGCAGTAGTAATGAAACCTTTTACCTCATGTGGTGCATGAACATAACCTGATGGTTAAACATTTTGGCAATAAGCTTCCCCTAAAACACATATGTTAACCATCTCTTGAATCTTTAATTCTGTAGGCTCTATGTAATGATCACTGATGAAGAAAACTAAGTATAACCAACTTGATACTGAAGTAGAATAACCCAAACTTGTGTCTTATGTCTTGTACTATCCACGTGACTCCAAACTCATACCAAGACCAAAGTATAAGTAGATCGCAACCTCTTGACAAAATCCTCATCTTCTATGAGACACATAACTAAAGTGATAGCAAATGTGAGCATTGAGCACCATAAGAGAAATCACACACCTTTGCTAGATTTGTCAAGTCTTCATCACATCGTTTCTAAGCACGAACAAGTTATCTTCAAAGTGTAACACCCACTTTAAGATATGATGAGAACGCGCATCCGAAAAACTCCACTTCAACTTCAAATAGGTGATAAATAATATTCTTCGTAATCAATTGTAGCAAAGAATCCAAATACGAACCTTTTTTAAAACGTAAAAAACAAAACATCTCTTAGCTATCCTCCTTAAATCGAAGCTTCTGTTCTATTCGAGATCCAAACCATGTGTGTGACACAACTAGCGGTTGAAACTGCTTTAATAGCAGTATTAAATTTAGACCACAATGCTAGCAGTACAAACTCTTGTTACTATTGTTCTTCTTCAAACTGGCAGCATTAACCTTATGAAGCAGTACTAAATCTTAGTATCGTCTTGGTAGCACAAATGATCAACTAGCAATATTAATGTGTATTCAAGAAGTATTAACTGCTTTTAAACACCTTAGCAGTAGTAATATTGAACCAGCAGCACAAATTTTGGACCAGCAGCACAAATTTTAGACGAGCAACACTAATAAAACCATCGAGCAGTATTAACCTGTAACCACTGTTTAAGGATACCTCTTTATTTTTTATAAGTTTCCAGACGACACTTTTTAGTGTCACAAATTTGTCACAAATCCGTCCCAAATTTGCATTCTCCTTCCTCTCATGGCTTTTTATGACGCTTTAAGTATCACTAATTTGTTACTAGGTTGTCACTAATTTGCATTCTCTTTGGCAGTACAAACTTGTAATGAGCAACACTAAGCACACAATCGACAAATAACGTAGCCTAATCATACGCATACACTTATGTTCGAACATGATCCAATATTATAATTAAGCAAATATGGATCAAACGTTACTCCTGCTGTTTCATTCTTAACCTTTGTAATAGAACACACTTGCTGCTTGAATGCTTCTTTTCCTTCATAACACACGATCATTTATATATATATACAAATCCCACAATAACCTTGAACTAGTAACAACATCAACTAAACCATGATAACACACTTTCTGCTTGAACATAATTAGGGTTTTACAAACCCTAATAGCACCGAATTTGACTTGTAAACCAAAAGCAGAAACTTGTACCTTCTTTTCTTCATAGATTTGCCAATAAATCACCTTGTGATCCTAGATATCACAAGCCACGAGCCTCTGATACCAATTGTAGAGTCTGATAGAACTTCTTAGATCGTTTATAGCTCAGATTGTTTAGATCTTTATATCTAGGATTAACAATAACAATGATAACAATATGCACAGTGGAATATAATCAAAGAACAATGTTATTGAACAAGGTTTTTCATTCATACGTTTCCACCAAGCCTTAAATCTATATGATCAGTATAGATCATGTTACCACCTGTAACAGGGATCAAGTTACCTTGACCTGAGCTACACCACACAAACTAATGTCAAATCCATAAAAGACACAACACACTTTTTCTATTCTGTTATTATAAGAACCTATGACCTGATATCTTTTTATATACTAGAGATATTTAGGTTTACAAAGGGATAAACATTAGACAACAAAATCTTTTAAATATTTAACTTGATCTTCTGTTATCTTCTATCTTCTTAAGGAGATCTTCCAAAATCTTCATATTTCTCCTACATCTTGTAGAATTCTTTAATGACGATTTTTATCCTTTTGTTTCATTACTTGTTTCTTTTGTCTCATCAAATCTATAATTCCCAACATGATAGTTTTAACTCCAATTATTTTCCCGTCGGCTAGCTCGACATCATAATCATGGTCTAGTGTATTTGGGACGATGTCAATTAGGGAACTAAATGCAGTAGACACAAAACTCCTATCGGCACCAGTATTAAATAGGATAGAAGCATAGCGGTTATTTAGGAGGAACGTACCCGTAACAACATTGGCATCCGGGTTTTTCCCTACATTCCCCACTGCATAAGCCCTTGCTGTCACATCCCGCCAAGGCGGAAACGTGAGGTGTAACGAGAAAGGATATCATCACAACACAATGGCGTCTATATAGAGAATTCTATATGCAATAAATAAGCAAAGTATAGACACAAAGTGTCATAACAATACCCATAAAACTAACCAAAACCAAAAGGCGTCTTTATTGATGAAACAAAAGTTCTCGCCAATAGAAAGACATGCAACAATTATCCATAATCCAAACAATGCAATATTCAAGACGATAAAGCAATAAACTCCATGACATCCTATGGTCTCTTTCTAGCCACTTCTCTCTATCTTATTCCCATGATGCTCACCTGAAAATGATGCTTAAACGTCAACATAATGTTGGTGAGAGTCATAGGTTTAAGACACATATAAAACTTTCATACAATTGCTGCGATTACTAAAACAATTCATAATAACCATACGTGTCCCGCAGTCCACGTATACATCACATCACTCATAATAGGGTCATGGGTAGCTCACTACCCTCCAATCGGAACACAAAGTCGGTAAGTATTATTTCAACCCTTCAGTTGGATTTGATTGAGTAGTAAACACCACTCTCCAACCGAACTCACATACCTCAAAACAACTCCAATTGATGCCATGGAGCGTACCACATAAACGACTCCAATTGATCACAAAGCCATGGAGCGTATCACCTCACAATCAATAACCATATAACACTAACTAATTAAAATAAAGAAGATGACATACTCACAGCAACAAAAAACATTTAAACCTCATAGCATCATTTTCCACATTTTCACCCCAAGAAACTTAAGAATAAGGGGCTATGAAACTCACCCTGAATGCAAAAGCACTTCCCAAAATCCTCGCCACATAGAGCTAAACAACAAAATAACATGTTACACGCTATTTTTTATTTTTGGGGCCGAACCAAGTAACAATCATATGATGGATGGTCCTAAGGGTTTTATTTACCCTCATGGGTTCCTCCACACCATGCCAACATTTTACCCAAAAAAAAATTCGTTTACACACTTTTTCAGTGTTCAACTATTTACCCAAAAACTCAGAATTTTAGTGTCACTTTACCATTTTATAAACCACACCTACTGACCTTTGTAAATTTTACCCAAAATCACAGGTTCAATATTATGAGTTTATTATCTCCATGATTTTTCCACTAATTTATTTCCCCTCTTAAGTGCCACAAATAAAATCAAACTTTTAACTACTCAGTCTCGGATCTGAACGAACACTAAAAAGTTTGGACCTAAAAACAATACTTAGACTCCAAATCAGAAGCTCTTCTTTAGGGGATTTTTAATAGACACATAGAACTAAACTCCTGTAGGTTGGCTAATTCTAATTAGAATTTTAAGTGGGGGTTTTACACCTCGTAATATGACCTAAATCTTATCCGAATTTACTGCTTTGACAACTTTTCTTGTAACCAACATTTGAATGACTTCCCTACCTTAAAAACTTTCGAGGCTGGATGTTATGGAAACTAGACTCACTGTGATTCATCATAGGCACCGGAATCATATCAATTCATGCTTCTAACCTCTAGATATTCACGAAACAACACATCCCTAAATTCTGCTCAAACCTAAATCAAGTTCTAACGCGATCTAAACCCTAACGATTACACCAACTCGCATCTAATTGATTACTAAGAACCCTAATTAGATTATAAACTTTAATTTACAGAATATTATGAAACCCTAGATCCACCATAACTCTTGTTACATGAATTAAATCAATGATTAAACTAATTAAGAAAAACTAAACATACCTTAAAGCTTGTTTCCTTCACAAAATCAAAACCCTAAATTTTTTCTCCTTCTTTTTCTCTTGGGATCGGCCGAACAAGCAATAGGGGGGTTTGGGATTTTATTTTTTGTATTTATAAGCCCCTAGAATAATCCTAGATAATTCCTAATTAGAGTCCTAGTTTAATTAGGCTTTTATTTCCTTTTTTTTCCTAAAATTCGTATTTACTATTCATGTATATAAAAAAATATTTTTTTTATTTAATTAATTACCTTCAATATCTTAACTTTTTATAAAAACTTAAGTTAATTTGGTAAACCATTTTGCTTATAAACTACTTTCTAAAAATAACTTTTCATTTCCTAATTCACTTTCTATATATGGAAAGTTTACTACCAACTTCCATATTTTAACCACATTATCCTTCCTATATCACACACTTCCTAAAACGCTTAATCCTAAAACCAAGTAATTGAAGTCACAATGCATCACACTCTTTTCATATCCATTATCACCACACGTGAACAAAATGGAATACTTAACAAATAATTTAACACCAAACCTCAAACACACTCAAAATGAAGATCAAGCACATAATTAAACCATCACTTAGCCCACATAACCAGTTCCCATAGCACAACATCTCTTGCACCTACATAAAAATGAACTCTTAGCCATTTCTAAAGGTTTAAACTAACCTGATCAAATCACGGGTGTCACAGTATCCCCTCCTTAAGGAAATCTCATCCCGAGATTTATCTAGCATGTTCGACAGCACGATCAACAAATAACTAAGGATACTTAGACTTCATATGGTCTTCGCGCTCCCAAGTGAACTCGGGACCACGCTTTGATTTCCAATGAACTTTCACAAGTTGTATCTTACTACGCTTCAAATTTCTAATCTCATGGTCCATAATCTTTACGAGTTCCTCAACAAAACGTAAAGTCTTGTCGATTTTGATTTCATTCAAGGGCACATGGCAGAATTACACCCGCCAATCACTTCTCAAAATTTGACGACGTGAATTGTCATGGCACACTACTCAACTCCTCGGGCAATCTTAACCGATAAGCTATGGGGTCGATCCTTTCAAGGATCTCAAATGGTCTTATGTATCTGGGTGCCAACTTACCCTTCTTTCAAAAACGCACTACGCCCTTCCAAGGCGACACCTTTAATAGTACTCTATCACCCACCTCAAACTCTAACGGTTTACGTCTGTTATCCGCATAGCTCTTTTGATGATCTCTTGCCGCTTTGAGATTTTGTTTTATCAATACTACCTTATCTGTCGGATCTAGTACTAACTCAGGCCCAGTCAAACTACTCTCTCCAATCTCTGTCCATAAAAAGAGAGAACTACATTTCATTTCTCATACAAAGCTTCCAAAAAACGGAGCACTCCCAAAATGCTCAATGATTAACTACAACCAAAATCAATAACAAGGCCCTCATTATATCATCCAAAGTCTGAATCATAACGGTTCACTTGTCCCATCCGCTTGAGATGCTAAGCAGTACTTCAAATCCAACTCGTGTCTCTAACACTTTCCTTCTTTCGCAGCGTCTGCCAAAACCCACGAGTAATCATCCATCTAATCTGAGTTGATCTTCACCAGAAGTCCCATTCCTTGCTATTATCCTCATCAATATAAATCTTTTGCCAACTTTACAGCTTGAAATCTTCTGTATAGCTAGAAATTGAGCTAACTTGTCAGTCTATCGACATCACACCAAATCAACATCGTACTCACTACTTTGACCTTAGAAATTTAGTGATAAAATCCATGGTGATTCTATCTCATTTTCATGCAAGTATCTCAGGTTGTTGCAGCAAGCCAAAATTCTTTGACATTGCAGCCTTCACCTCTTAAACAAGTCCGAAATTTGCTAACATAGATAGCTATGTCCTTCTCTATTCATGGCCACCAATACATGTCTCCAAGGTTATAGTACGTCTTATCCGCTCCCGAATGTACCAACTACCTTGATGCATGGGCCTCATCCATTTCACTTCCTACTAATGGAACCTAAATACAATCCATAAAATACAAACTCTCGTCTTCTTTCCTTTACATCTGTTAATCTAAACCATGTAGCCTTTCTGCGAGTGCGTTCTCTTGCTTGAATGCCTCACTTTGGGCTGCCAGTATCATTCCTTTTACTCCATACTGAATGGTCATAGCCATCGCTCGAACACGTCTAGGTTTCACTCATTCCTTCCTGGATGGTAGCGAATTTCATACTCATACTCACTATACAATTTAATCCATAAAGTACTAACCAATCGTCCTACCTCTTTCATTTGTGTGGTCCAGTCTTGCAGCATTTGTGGTTGGCCGCGTTCTCTACCTTGGACGTCTTACTTGGAGTAGCCAATATCTTGTCCTTAACATTTAACTGGATAGTCATGAACATTGCTCTTACTCGTCTTAGTTTCACTCTCCCTTTCTACTCAACGCATCAACCACTACATTTGATTTATCAAAGCGTTACACAAATCATTCTTCAAGGTCTAGAAAGCCTCTTCTCGTTCAGCGCTCCACTCATACTTCTGATTCCTCTCAGTTAGGGAAGTAAGGGGTTTAACAATCTTAGAAAAGTTTGCGATGAAACATAGGTAAGTAACCTGCCAATCCTAAGAATAATCATATCTTGGATGGTGTCGTAGGTACTTCCCAATTCTTCACTACCTCACACTAGTAACCTTAGCATACAACTTCTCCTTCCTCAGTAATTCCAACACTAACTTCAAATGAACTCCATGCTTCTCTTCTTATCAAACGACACTGGTGCTCCTCATAGAAAATGACTAGGTCGTATGAAACCCTTGTCTTGCAACTCTTGAAGTTGTTCAGACAATTCTTGCATTTCCAAGGGTGCTAGACGATATGGAGACTTTGCAACTGGCGTCGTTCCATGAACCAAATCTATGCGGAATTCAACTTGTCGTCGTGGTGGTCATCGACAAATCTTTCGGAAACACATTAATAAACCTCGTACGACGGAAATATCACTCAATTTTGGTTCATCTACCTTTGTTTCATCATAAGGTTTTCACACTCCCCCTTGATTACGATCACCCTGAACCCAATAGCACCTTCCAATGGTATTCTAACCACCTTCTCATGACATACTATCATAAACTTCCTCTTGGACAACCAGTCCATTTCCCACAATCACATCAAAGCTTCCACGATTCAAAGAGATCAACGAACTCTAAGGGTTACAACAATCGAATAGGATAACAAACGAATATCGAGTCAAAGGCTAGAATGCATATAGGAGATTCCACATATGCAAGTAGACGTGGGTCAAATGACATAAGAATCCTATGAAAAAAATACGCATATGCATCGAGTGAAAACGCAACGAAAGAAAACCAACAAGCGTACCACGACAAATGAACACATAAAAAAAATCAATACTAAAGACGGAAATTCTTATACCAATTATCGACTTTACTCGAAAGACCAAATTAAATAATGTTTTTATAAAAATTGATTTAAATTAAGAAAGTCACTTTAAGTATAAAAATCATTTTAAATAATAATGAAATTGTCCCTTAATGTAATCTTTGAAAAATTCATTCTCGTTTCATAAAAATCTAGAGAGTGTATCTAAGGTGTATCGTATCTTATATGCCCATAAGAGTCCATCAATAATATTTTACGGGCAAAAAGTGCCCTTAACTTAAAAAAAGTGCCAAAAAGCACCCATGAATTACCATCGTGTAAGATTTCCCACCTTTATTCAAGATCATAAACTAATTCACGTACACCAACTTCCTCAAAACATATAACCAACTACAAATTAAATCCAAACATCATTTATCAGAGTCTACACAAATGCCACTTTTTTACTCATACCAAAACTCTAAATCTAAAACACTCTCACCTCCTCTCTCTACAATTGTTTCAGCCACCACTTGAGGCAGTTGTGTAACAACTGGCAATTTTTGGAATTTTAAATGACTATTTTACCCTTTGACTTTTCGAGTCCGACTTGACTTTTTGACTTTTGACCTTTTATTGTCACATTAAAACGATTACCTCGTAACCGATAATTGTTTGGAGCATAGTTAAATAATAAATCATAATTATTATTACATATATCTCATTTACAAATTTATTTTTCAAACTTATTTGACTTGAAAACGAGAAGATATATGTTATTCTTAAGTTGACTTATTAAAAATGACCACCCTCAAATGATTATTTAATTATGTTGTAACCTGGCTATGACATAAAACAACATTCCGGACAACTTTTCAGTTTTACCCTAGACCCGAAAACAAGCATAAAATGACTAAAATACCTTCGGAGAATTTTGAAAACCGCACACAACGCGTATCGACACAAAAATAATTTAATTATATTTAATTATCAATTTTTATTAAACTAAAATATTTAATAAATTATTTATGATTTTATTCAAAAACGTTGTCTTAAAACGTGAATATTTAAATTAAAGTTTCATTTTACGGACAAAGCTTGCCCGTGATACCCGATGGCTACACAAGTAAATAATAAACATTTAAATAATTTTTGTATAACATTTACAAAATACTAGTCATGTAAATACTCATTTATTTCCTGGAAAAAATCATTTTAAACACAACGGCGCAATTTTCGTGTTTTGAATCGTCGTTAACTCCCAAACCGAGTCCCGAACCAATACTTACAAAAATTACACTTTAAGTCCCTGTGGAAATATTTACAACTTTTACGCTAAACTATACAACACTTGCTACAATTTTTTATACTTTTGAATCGTATAAAGAAACCCCATTAGGGTTAACTCTTTTAACCTAGCCAGCCCCTCTACTCTCCCTCATTTTCTGGCGCTGTCTCCCGACAGATTCCAACTCACCTTCCAACCGACACCATCCCCGATGCCATGCCACCGGTCACCACACCACCCCATCACCACCATCGCAACTTTAATATACTTAAGAAGAAGTTAACCGAAGCTCCAATTTTAGTTGCCCCCAATTGAGACCTACCATTTGAAATTATGTGTGATGCTAGTGATTACGCGGTAGGTGCAGTCTTGGGGCAACGTAAGACCAAACATTTTCAGCCTATACACTATGCTAGTAAGACCATGACGGATGCTCAAGCACATTACACTACTACGGAGAAAGAATTATTAGCCGTGGTGTATGCTTTCGAGAAATTTCGGCCTTATTTAGTCTTGTCGAAGACCATAGTGTATACGGACCACTCGGCTCTCAAATATCTTCTTTCCAAGCAAGATGCTAAACCGAGATTGCTCTGGTGGATTCTACTACTGTCACACCCAGCCAAGGCAGAAACACGAGGCGTAACATCATGGATATCATCACAACACAATGGTGTCAACAATAGAAAATCACTAAATGCATAACTAAATATAAAAGACATAATGTGTCATGACAATACGAAAAAATAAAAGAAACCGCATGGCGTCTTGCATTAATGACAAAGGGTCTCCTCAATACAAAGATATAAATGACTTACGAACCTAATAAAATCAAATAGCATTCTAAAGAATCCATGCATCAAACACGAACAAAATTCAGGAGCGAACTCCAAATGAATTTCTAACAGTCTTTCTAGCCACTGCTTTTAGCCTTAACATCCTCATGATGCTCACCTAAAAATGATGCTTTATAACGTCAACACAATGGTTGGTGAGAGTCATAGGTTTAAGACACATAACAAAATCTTTTAAACAATTGCTGCGATTATTAAAACAATCCATAACAACACACGTGTCTCGCAGTCCACGTGCAAACCAATCCACCACAGTGTCCCGCAGTCCACTGGGTCTATCGTTCCACACTCACAATAGGGTCATAGGTATCTCACTACCCTTCGATCGGAACACAAAGTTAGTAGGTATTATTTCAACCCTTCAGTTGGATTTGATTGAGTAGTAAACACCACTCTCCAACCGAACTCACATACCTCAAAACAACTCCAATTGATCAAAAAGCCATGGAGCGTATCACATCACCATCAATAACCATATAACACATAATCACAGCAACTAAAATTTTTAACACTTAGCATCACCTTCACCCCAATAAAACATAAAAAAGGGCTATGAAACTCACCTGATGCTAAAGCAATTCCCAAAATCCTCGCACAAAGCTAAACAGCAAAATAACACATGTTACACGCTACTAAGCTAAAAGCTTAAGCACATGTAACAATCACATGATGGATGTCTAAGGTGTCTATTTACCCTCATATGTCACCCCGGACATCATGCCCAACATTTACTAATTCGTTTACACACTTTTTTAGTGTTCAACAATTTACCCAAAAATGCAGAATTTTAGTGTCACTTTACCATTTTCTAAACCATACCTACTGACCTTTATAAATTTTATCAAAAATCACAGGTTCAATATCATGAGTGTATTAACTCCACGATTTTTCTACTAATTTATTTCTACTCTTAAATGCCTCAAAGAAAATCAAACTTCCAACTACCCAGATTCGGATCTGCTCGATCACTAAAAAGTTTGGACCTAAAAACCTTACTTAGACTCTAAATCAAAAGTTATACTTTGGAGGACTTTTAATAGACACATAGAAATAAACTCTTGTCAGTTGGCTAATCCTAATTTGAATTTTAAGTGGGGGTTTTACACCTCGTAATCTGACCCAAATCTAACCCGAATTTACTGCTTTGACAACCTTTCTTGTACGGACCAATTGACTAACTATCCGAACTTGAAATCGTTCGAGGCCAGACAATCTGGAAACTAGACTCACTGAGCTACAACATAGGCACCATAATCACATTAATTCATGCTTCTAACCTCTATATATTCACGAAACAACACAGCCCTAAATTCTGCTCAAACCTAAATCAAGTTCTAACGCATTCTAAACCTAACCGAATACATCATCATGCTTATAATTCTTCCCTAATCATTATTAACTAGTTTAATTATATTAATTTATAGATTTTATAAAACCCTAATTATCCATCTTAATAATTGTTACATGAATTAATGATTAAAACTAAACAAAAAAGATGATTTGTACCATAAACCCTTGTTTCTTGAATACAAAAATCCCTAACTTGAAAAAATAAATTTTCTTCTCTTCTTGCTCTTGAATATTCGGCCAATCCAAAGTATAAGGGGATTGAAAAGTGTTTTAAGGATAATAAGGTTTAGTATTTATAGGATTAGAGTCCAAGTTAGAGTCAAATTTGTTCCCTTTTTTTCTTCCTAAACCCATAACCGGCCGATCACCCTTATCTTTTTTTTTTTTAATTATTAATTACTTAATTACTTGCATTACCTTAAGTTTATATAAAAACATAAGCTTATTTGAGTATATCTTTTTGATTAAACGCAATCTACTAGACTTTTAAAATAAATAATAGCTTTTCATTTTCAACCCAAATTTGCAAAAATAAAAATTTTACATTTTCCTTAACCTAAATTCTAAAACCTAATCTTATCTTAAATCACTAACTCAAAATACATATACGTAATAATTACTTACACAATTAACACGAAACCGCTTAAATCACCAAAAATCCTTTCTTTGTCACCAAAAGTGAACGAAATGAACTTAACCAAATTCACCACCATTCCAAATCATATTGAGATGATCACACTCAATAGATTGATTACCAGCTCCCACATAAGCACATATAAACACATATATTAACACATAAACCATACATTGCAACAAGTACATAAGTCAATACTAATGGTTTGACTAACCTACTAAATCATGGTTGTCACAGTATCCCCTCCTTTAGGAAATCTCGTCCCGAGATTTAACTAGCCGATTCATCAGCTCAATCAACAAACAACTGAGGATACTTAGACTTCATGTAACAAACTTTCACAAGCAAAATCCTACTACGCTTTAAACTCTTAACTTCACGGTCTATTATATCTACAGGTTCCTCAACAAAACGAAGAGTTTTGTCAACCTTGATCTCGTCCAATGGCACATGCAAACTAGCATCCGCCAAACACTTCCTTAGGTTTGACACATGAAACTTGTCATGTACTCCACTTAATTCCTCAGGCAATCTCAACCGATAAGCTACAGGACCGATTCTTTCAAGAATCTCAAATGGCCCTACATACCTTGGTGCTAACTTACCCTTTTTCCTAAAGCGAATTACACATTTCCAAGGTGACACTTTTAGCATAACCCGATCTCCCACCTTAAACTCTAACGGTTTGCGCCTATTATCAGCATAGCTCTTTTGACGGTCTCTCGCCGCTTTAAGCTTCTCTTTTATCATCACCACTTTATCAATCGTTTCTTAAACCAATTCAGGTCCAATCAAACTACTTTCTCCAATCTCAGCCCATAAAACAAGCAACATACATTTCCTTCCATACAAAGCTTCGAACGGAGCACACCTTATGCTCAAATGATAGCTATTATTGTAGGAAAACTCAGCCAATGGTAGATGAACATCCCAGCTACCACCAAAATCAATCACACATGCCCTAAGCATATCCTCCAAGGTCTGAATCGTACGCTCACTTTGACCATCCTTTTGGTGATGATAAGTCGTACTCATATCCAACCTCGTCCCTAAAGCCTTTTGTACAGTCTGCCAGCATCGCGATGTAAACCGTCCATCTCTATATAAAATAATCAACACAGGAACTCCATGTCACGTGACTATTTCATCGATGTAAATCTGTCGGAATCCAATAATCACTTCACTTCATTATGATGAACAAGAAAAGTAGAAAGAAACTTGGAAGAATGTAGAGAGAGAAATAAGAGAGAGAAAGTAGAGAGAATTGGGAAGTTTACTTGCAAATGTGTGTAAGTTACAAATGACCAACCCACCTCACCTTCCTTGGTGAGGTGTATATGTATCAAAACTAAAAGGCTTTCATGCCTTTAGTAATTCTACGGGCCGGGCTCGGGATTACTTGGGCTTTCGCCCGATACACGTGACCGGTTAGCTTACATTTAAGAGCCCGTTTACCCGTCTAGCCTATTACAACGTATATTAATTAATGACTGAGACCTAATATAATTAATGAACGAACTTCCATTGTTCGACTCAATATTTTGAGGCTAACAATCTCCCCCGAAGTGAGTTCATTGTGACACTCCTTCGTGAGATCAATGAGATTGCTTTTGTCATTAAGCTCTTGTCACACGAATGTATGTATGAACGATAAGAACCGCAATTGTTTAATCAAGCATTAAGATATTTATATATATATATATCAGAAAAATGTTTCAAGTCTGTATTGTCACTTTATTCAAGCATAGTAAATATCCATGTGAGGTAATAAAATACAAGGATTAAAGATTACTCTAAGCTCATGAAACTGATGCCTAAAACAAATTATAATAGCCATGTGCTTACACCAGAGTCCCCACTTGACAACCCTTAGCATTCCCAATTACTTTACATGTGCCCTACAACCGGAAAGCCCCACCTGAACCCACAGCATTGAATTATTTTAACTGGCTACACCGGATGCCCCTACCTGGACACCCTTAGCATTGGAAATTACTTTACGTGTCCTGCACTAGAATGGCCACCCTACCTTGAGGACACCCTATAGCATTGAATCACTTTTATAACATACACCTGAGCCTAATCCGAAATAATAAAAGTATAGTAATGTAATTTACGTTCAAGAAACTACCCTAAGTATTGTATCCACCTCGGCGAGATGTATAAAACTAAAAAACCAAGTATTGTATCTCCTCGCGAGATGTATAAATGAGTATATAAACCAAACATGTAATCAACCATATAAATGCATTTGTAAACAAGCATGTTCTCACCCCAAAATATATGTAAAACGAGTAAAAACAGGGGAGCTATAAACTCACCTTGATGATGTAGAACGATTGACAGATGGGCATCTAATATGCACAACACAAACGGAAGACGAAGCGGCTCGATCAAGAAGTTGCAGCTAATCTTAACGGCTAAGTTCCACTAGCCTAGGATAATGTAGATGGGTTTTCCGAAGAAAGGATAGCACTCACAACAAAAAGATCAACGTTGAAAAAATGATTTATGAATTTAAAGTTGTAAATAGTTTGGTGTTGGTTTAAATAAATAATGAAAATTGAGACGCACAGTATGTAATATATTCTGAATCTATACATATGATAAATAAACCATTATCTAACTCATACCGTGAATTATATAACAAAAGACAAACAATCCAAAAATTAATGTCGTATATAATGTTTTATGCAGTATTAGATAAAATTGAGTAAATATTAAACCAATTATTTGACGCCGTTTCCGAATTCACCCACTAATAAATAAGAAGTTCTTGCTAGGCGTAACGTACGCTTTAAGGTTACCCATTTTATATTTTAAACGATGTTTGTAAAGGTTTACAACAATTATTATGTTATCATCTAGCTGCAATTATAAAATATAAAATAATATTATATAAATTTATATTTCGGTTCTCGACGAGTCTGCTAAAATAGTTATCTCATTGTAAAAGTAAAGTTTTCGTTTCGATTTTTTTATCCGGTTATTGTATAATACAAATTATTATATCTTTAAAATATAACTTAGTCCCTTTTATCGGTTTCTAAAATAATAGAGGCTTTAGTAAAACATTACTAAATATAAAAAGTTATATAAATTTCGTCATGACCTTCCCGGTTATATAACGTTTCCCCATATTTATAAAACCTAATGTTTCTTTTTTTCCACTTTTCAACAAACCGCGCGTTGCAAATATCTACTTGTTTTTAAATATATATTTTATATATATTTATAGCTAAACAAATTAATAAATACCATATTTATTTAACCATTAACCACCATTTTAGTTCCGATTTATAATTCATAAAGTCTCGTGTTATATTTATTAGTCAAGTGTATAAACCAAACGAACCCTTGTTGTTTCGCTAAACCAAGCGCATCCTTTGTTGTCTTCTCTAAACCCAAACACACTCCTAATGGTTTCCTGTTCACCCAAACACCCCTGTTTGTGTTAACTGCCAAACCAAACACACCCGTTGTTCATCTCTGCTAAACCAAACACATCCTAATCGATTTCTACATAAACCAAACGCACTCTGTTGCGTTCTCACCAAAACCAAACGCACCCTAACTGTTATAACAATCAAACCAAACACACCCCTTATGCAATTCTGCTATCCCAAACGCACCCTAATCTTGTAAACCCAAATCCAAATGCACCCTACGGCTGCTACTAAACCAAACGCACCCGTTGCGTTGGTAAACCAAACGCACCCTCGGGGCCGTTACAATCAAAACGAACGCACCCTTGTGGTTTCGAGACACCACCAAACTCACCCTAGGTGCAAACATACTCCGAACACACCCTTTTCGATGCAAAACCCAAACCAAACGCAGCCTAGCTGCTAGTATTAAATCCAAACGCACCCATGGTGCTTAAAATAAACCCGACGCATCCTTGTTGGGTCTGACCCGAACCCGACGCACCCCTTGTGGTGGCTGACTAAGTCAAACGCACCCTCGGTGGTGGTTCACGGCCAACCGAACGCACCACATGGTGCTTGTTTTACAAACCAGCCGCCCCTATGCGGCGGAGACCAAAGCCAAACGCACCCTTGGTGCATTTGTTAAACCACACGCACCCTCGGTGGTGGCGTGGTTGTGGTGATGGCGGCGGAGATGGAGTGGTGACGATAATGAGGGTGGTGGCGGGGTGGCAGAGTGGTGATGATGATGATGTCGACGTGGTGGTGATGTGGTGATAGGGGTGGTGATGTTGTTGTGGTGGCGTCGGTGGTGAGGATGGCAGTGGTGGTGTTGATGTCGCGATGGTGGTGGCGGTTGGAGACGATGGGGATGGCGCGTGGGGCGCGTGGTTCAGCGGATCGGGTAGATCGAGCGGAGAGAAGCAATTTTGGACTTGGCCGGAAAAAATCCGCCATAAAAGTTTTCTGGCGGCGGCAGCGTGGTGGCCGGTGGGGGCGGCTGCCGGAAAGATTAGGGGAGAAGGAGAGAATGTATATTGTGTGTGTGTTGTTTTTATCCAAATGAAAAAAAAGTTTAAAACTTTTATTTATATATAAAAGTTTAAAATGAAAATGTAAAGTGAATAATAGTTTAGGGTTGATTTTGTAAATTTTTAACATAGTTTTGATAACTATCGGTTCGGGACTCGTTTGAGCGACTTAATGGATGTTTCAAAATACGAAACTTGCGCCATTGTTTTCGAAATCATTTTTCTGATAAAAATGAGTATTTACTTGATAATATTTCATAAATATTTTTATAACATTTATAAAAATATCTGTTATTTATTTTGTGACCCGGTTATGCCTTGACCGAAATAAAATGGATTTCGACTCGAATACTCGCGTTATCAACAAACGCTTTTGAATAAAATGCTAAGTAATTTATTAAATATTTTTATTTAATAAAAGGTGATAATTAAATATAATTTAATTATTTTCTGCGTCGGGACGCGTTAGATTCATTTCTAAAACTTTGCGAGACTGTTTTAGCCCTTTTCTGCTCGTTTTCAAGTCTCGGGCAAAACTAAAAAGTTTTCCGAAATATCGTTTTACATCAAATTGCTTTAGAGTCCGAGTTGTGAAAACGTGATTTAGTGGTTCGTTTTCGATAAATCAACTATGAATTAATATATATCTTTTTTTTTGTTTTCAAGCCAAATAAGTTAAAAATAACTTTCACTTGAGAAATGTAATAATAAATATGATTTATTAATTAAAATATGTTCCGAAAATTTTACCGGTCACGCGGTAATAGCTTTTAGGTGACAATCAAAGACCAAAAGTCAAAAAGTCAAATCAGACCCAAAAAGTCAAAGGGTAAAATAGTCATTTAAAATTTCAAAAATTCCCGGATGTTACATTTGCCAATCTTTCCGTACTATAGTCTACTCTTATAGCCAGAAAATGAGCCGACTTAGTCAGTCTATCAACTATGACCTAAATCGTGTCATGCCCATTCTTTGACCTAGGTAGCTTAGTGATAAAATCCATAGTGATCTTATCCCACTTCCATTCCGGTATTTCAGGTTGTTGCAATAATTCCGAAGGTCTTTGGTGCTCTGCCTTTACTTTAGAACACGTTAAACACTTACTAACATATGTAGCAATATCTCTCTTCATTCCTGGCCACCAGTACATATCTCAAAGATCATGGTACATCTTATCCGCTCCCGGATGCACAGAGTACTTAGACTTGTGGGCTTCATCCATGATCACCGTTCTCACTCCTCCAACTAATGGAACCCATATACGGTCCATGAAATACAAACTCTCGCCCTCCTTCCTTTCCATATGTTAATCTAACCCATGAAGCCTTTCTGCGAGTACGTTCTCTTGCTTGAACGCCTTACTTTGGGCTTCCAATATCATTCCTCTTACTCCATACTGAATGGTCATAGCCATCGCTCGAACACGTCTAGGTTTCACTCGTTCCTTCCTACTTAACGCATCAGTCACAACATTTGCCTTACCTGGATGGTAGCGAATTTCATACTCTCGCACTCGTAGTCACTGAACAATTCGATCCACCTCCTCTGACGCATATGCAGCTCTTTCTGATCAAATATGTGTTGAAGACTTTTGTGATCCGTATAGATAACACTCTTCGTACCATACAGAGAACGCCTCCAAGTTTTAAGAGCAAACACAACCACTCCCAACTCCAAGTCATGCATCGTGTAGTTCTTCTCATCGATTTTCAGCTGCCTCGATGCATAGGCAATCACTTTACCCCTTTGCATGAGTACACAACCTAATCCTTGGTTCGATGCATCACAATAGACTACGAAATCTTCTACTCCATTAGGTAGAGTCAATATTGGTGCATCACACGAGTTGTTCTTCATGGTCTTAAAAGCCTCTTCCTGCTCCATGCCCCACACGTACTTCTGATTCTTCTGAGCTAACAAGGTAAGAGGTTTAGCAATCTTGGAGAAATTTAAATAAACCGCCGGTAGTAACCGGATAATCTTAAAAATGATCGAATCTCAGAAGGTGTCGTATGGGTCTTCCAAAAATTTACTTCTTTTATTTTGCTTGGGTCCACATGTATACCATTCTGGTTAACAACGTGACCAAGAAAGTGCACCTCTTGCAACCAGAATTCACACTTGGAGAATTTGGCATACAACTTCTCCTTCCTTAGCAACTCCAACACCAACCTAGATGAACCTCATGGTCCTCTTTCGTCTTCAAGTAGATCAAGATGTCATCAATGAACATGATAACAAACTTATCTAAATATGGTTTGCAAACCCGATTCATCAAATCCATAAAATCTGCAGGTGCATTGGTTTGCCCAAAAGGCATAACCGTAAACTCAAAATGTCCGTATCTCGTCCGGAACGAAGTCCTTGGGAATGTCTCTCATGCACGCGTAAGTTGTAGATAACCTACCGATGGTCTATCTTGGAGAACATAACTATCCTTGTATTGGTCAAATAAATCAACAACCTCGAAAGATAACGATTCTTAACCGTCAACTTGTTCAATTCCCTATAATCAATACACATACGGAGCGAGCCATCCTTATTTTTGACGAATAACACCGGCGCTCCCCACGGCGAATAACTTGGTCGAATGAAACCCTTGTCTTGCAACTCTTGAAGCCGCTCAGACAATTCTTGCATCTCCGAAGGTGCTAGACGATATGGGGATTTCGCAATCGGCGTCGCTCCAGGAACTAAATCTATGTGAAACTCAACCTGTCATTGCGGTGGTAATCCCGATAAGTCTTCTAGAAACACATCTTTAAAATCACGTACTACGGATATATCGCCCAACTTCGGTTCGTCCTACTTTACGCTCTTCAATGCTTTGGCGATTCCTACAGTTCGTTCCCTATGAACTCTAAGTGTCCTACCATCCTCCACTGGTATTTCTACCACCTTTTCATGACACACTATAACAGCTTTATGTTGGGACAACCAATCCATTACCACAATCACATCAAAACTTCCATGACCTAAAGGTATTAAGTTTATGCTAAACAGGGAACTTCCTAGTTCTAGTTTGCAGTCACGGATAATTCTATCTACTTCTACCTTCTTACCATCAGCTACCTCTATCACGTAACCAGGATTCACAATACTAGGTTTCACATTAAGCAAGGGCGCAAATTCAGTAGATATGAAACTAAAATCAGCTCCAGAATCAAAAAGTACTGTAACAAAGTGATCGTTCAGAGAGAACGTACCCGTCACAACATTAGGATCCTGAACAGCCTCCATTGCGTTCACATTCACGTTGAAAGCCCTTCCTCTAACCTGGTTTCCACTTGTATTTTATTGTTTTTTTTTTTTTTTTTTTGCTTTGGGTGTTACAGTTGCCCTCCAAAGTCAACTGATTACTTGGTTGACCAGAACCTTGGTACATCTTAGGACAATTATAGCGAAGTGATTCAAGCATCCCACACTCATAGCACACCCTCAGATTATTAACTCATTCTAACACACTCACAGGAGTCACTTGTCTAATTGGTGCCCTACCAGACCTTGATAACAAGCCCCGTTTTGACAGTTAGAAGCACAACCTGCAGAATCCTTTTACTGGGATAAGTAAAACCCTTGCTACGCTTAGGATTGGAGCTCATCGAATTCATTCTCTAGGTGAGGGGCCGTCAACCGTAAACCATGACCCCACCTTTGCCTTTCTTATTTCTTTTCCATGATCCACCTGACTTACTAACTCCTCTACTACCTTTCTGTTATCAATACCCTATATGTCAAGTACACAGCTGACTGCTTCGACTCAGTAAGTTATCCTAGCTCTAAGAATTGCACTTTGGATTGTGGTTGGTTGGGTTGCTCGAAGCATTCCCCTAATCTTAGGAGCTAACCCAACTATGTACCTCTTGATGCGTGATGACTCAGGGGTAACTAGATGCGAATGCCAATTTAAGCTAATATCATAGAAACCGCTCTGAATAAGCCGGCAAGATTGGCTCCCACCATCTTATGATTCCAAAACTCATGATTCCAACTTCTCCATTTCATTTTGCTAGACATGACTCCTCTACAAGCAAGCCATAAAAACAGTCCCTCGACATACCCTATGTAGTTTCGCGACCTTATTGCTTGAAACTAGAGTATTACACCAAGTCAAAGCCTGTTCACGAACTAGTGAATAGCAGTTTTAAACACACAAAAATATATATAAAATATAATACTTTAAAAGAGTAATTAAGAAAATTACCAAGTTACCCTTGATAAAATTCACTCTCAAAAATATATATAATATAATATAAAATACGTAAGTTTAACCGGGTAAGTATGATCACCCGGGTCGTTTCCCCAATGACTAGTGAAACTGAAACCACGTTTTAGTTCGGATTGTGATTTGATTGAAGCAAAGATATTTTTGATAATCTATATCTACTAAATAAAAAGCGACAATTAAAAATTTAACAATTAAAGGCAATTTAAGCAATTTAAACAAATACGGGAATCAATTAAAACGCGACAAAGAAGAAAGAAAACTAATTTTAAACCCAAAAAAAAAATGTAAACTAAAATTCTAAACCAAAGATAGGACAAAAGAAAATTTTAGGAAAAAGAAAAACATTTTTTCTTTTTTTTATTTTTTATATTTTTAAATATGATTTTTTTTAAAGATTTAAACTAATTAAAAATAATAAAAATAATAAAAATATTAATCCTAAAATTTTTATAAAAATTACACTATAAAAAAGAAAAAGTGCAAAATACTATAAAATTAAAAGCCTATTATTACTTTTTCTTAAACATTAATTAAACTAATTAGAAGCTAAACCCTAATTATTAATAAAAATAATAAATTTAACTAAAACTCAACAAAAGACTTAACTAAGGACTAATTATGCAAATACTAGAGGGACTAATGGAGCAAAGATACTAACTGATGAAGAACTAACTGAGAACAATTAAAAAAACAAAAATTACAAAACTATTCCCTGAGGACCTAACCCGACTTTAAATTAAATCCAAATAAGCCTTAAAATAAGTTGAGAACAAAAAGTGCTTTTTAGGAAAAACTCAAAAGAGAGAAGTTGTAGAACAGCTTGAGGAGAAAAACTTTAATGAAAAGACTTAACCTAAAAGCACAAATAAGCTCAAAAAGAGCTTTAGTTATCAGCTGACCTCAGAAAGTGGACTTAACCCTTTGTTTATAGAAAATAAGCTATAAAAAACCTCAAATTAGTATCAAAATGTAAAAGGAAAGAAGTTCTATGAGCTATGCTATTCATAATCTAAACATCGAAAAGAATAAAGCTTAACTACTTTAAAAGCTACTAAAAATGATCATTATCTAAGCAAACTCAGAAAATAAGGCATTTAGCACAAAAAAAAAACCAATTAAGCAAAAATTTCTTAAAAAGCTATACTAACTATAAGCTTAAAAGAACATTGTTAAACTACATAATAACTATCAATTAACCCTATAAAAACTATAATATTAAGCTAAATTTAGCAAATAAGAAATCTACTTAAAGTGACCAACTTCTAGTGTTTTTAAGTAGACTTTAAAAGTAAAATAAAGCGAGATTAATTAAGCTGAAAATATAAACTGAGTAATGATCATGCTAAGCTATAAAGTTTTACAAAAGTTAAGCCAAAAATTAAAATCCTAAACTCCTATAATAGCAAGCTAATATATACCTAAAGTTCAGCAGTACTAACTAACGTTAGTAACCAGCTGAATGCAAAAGTCCTTTTAACATCTGAATTTAAACTATGCTAATAAGCTAGTAAAAATGCTATTTAATAGAAAATGAAATTTAAGTCCTAGTCTATATTAAGCTATACCTAGTCTATAAAATACTTAAAAGAAGAGCTATTAAACCCTAACTTTGCTGGCTTAATTTGGGGCTTAAGTATCAGCAGTACTAACTTTTGTTAGTACTGCTAGTGTAATTGGAAATACCACAAAGACTAAAAGTGCAGGCTAACCTAGTTTAAACACACTCAAATTGTGTGTATAACACTATGCAAGCAAAATCCAAGCCTTAAGGGCTTTGGATCATAAATTTCACAAGTGAAATTTAGATAAAATGTACCCTGGTGCAGGATCACCTATAATAAGCCATAACTTTTGGTATTTTGAAATCTAACTTATAAAAACTGATTAACAACTATTCTTAAATCAAAACTCAAATGCCTCAAACAATTTTGAACACTCACTTTGACTTTTTGAAGTCAAAATAGCTTAAACCAAACACCCCTTTATCATTTTGACAGGTTTTAGTTAAAGCTTATATTGCAAATCTAATTAACAAGTAGTGAATACCAGATAAAAACTAGCTTAAATCTACCCTAACAAACATGAACTAATAACTGAAATAGAATTAATCTAAGATTTAAGCTATTCCTACTATTTTTTTGGTTTTTAAGGTTTTTAAGACAAATATATGTAAATCTATGATTCAAACTAAGAAAGCTAAAAACAGATTAACAACTATGATGATTAAGCTATATAAAACTTAAATAAGCACTAATAAGCAAAGAGATTAAGCAAATAAACAATATTAAGCATATAAACTATAACTAAGCAATTTAAACTGAAATTAGAGAAAAAATGAAAAGAGAAACTTACTTGAACCTTTAGCTAAACAAAAGGGACCAATAATGGCAGCTACAAGCTCCCTAGCTTATTAAATAAGCTAGGGTAAAATCCTTGGGATCTCTTCCAAGTTAAGATCCCCTTCCAAAAGCTTAAATCCAATGAATTCCATGATAAGTGTAAGTTAACTTGTTTTAAGGTTTAGGTAAGAGTTATTACTGAATTCAATAAGCTCTATTTCAGCTGATAGACTGAAAGAGCTTATAAAGAGCTTATTAAGTTTGCTTATTAAGAGAGCTTAGGAAAAAGAAACTTTGAGAGATTAAGAAAAACTAAATTTCATTAATAAAAAGCTTTCTTACAATACTTATAAGGAAAATTACAAGATTAAAACAACATTAAACTAGAAATTAAAATTTAAGCTACAACTAAATTAAGCTATGTGTAAAAAAAAACTCCATCCTCCTGTGTGTGAAGAGTGAGGGCTATTTATAGGTGAACGAAGAAGATTCTAGCCCTCTTGCCTTGCTTTCCAATCTTTCAATCCTGGCCAATCATTTCTTTAATCATTTGAGCTTCATTTGTGGCCGTTTGATCAAATTGTGCACTCAAGGATTGCCAAGCTGTCATTCCTTGATGTGACAGCTTGTGCTTCCTTTGTGAGTGAGCTTAGTGCAAAAACCCACACCCCTTTGTGCTTCTTTTATTGATGACGTGGCCTTTGATTGAGAGGGAGCTTAAGTAACCCTTGATTTGACTGATATGACCTCGCCATTGTACTTGAGAGCTCTTGAATTGACAATCGCACCCTTTAATTTTCAAAAGCCCCTTGATTTACCCTGGGTTAAATGTTAGGGACGAAGGGTGAACAGTAAATGGGTTTCGCGCCCAACTTTTGACAGTTAAATCGGTTATAACTTCGGGGAGTTTGCACATTTGGCCCTTGTGTTCTCTTTTCCATTTTCTTAGTTATAAATAACTTTCGAAAAGTGCAAGATTAGCCCTTGTGTTCGTTGTAAAAGGAAAATGGGCTTTGTTGACTTTTATTGACCATAGTTTGACTGGATTTGACTGAGGCTTGACTTTTCTGGCTTCGGCTTTGTACTCTTCTGATTCTCGTGTCCGTGCTTGCTTGTTTTTGACGGTTTTCATGTGATTTTTGATATATCCATACCTGCATACACAAAACACAAATACAAGCATATTTTTGCCATTTTTAGTCTGTTTTGTGTTTATTTGGGCTATTTTAGGCATTAACGGATATGTGTATTCTACACTTATCACATGACTCTTGCAAACTTATTGTTACAAAAATGGGTCCCTCGATCGCTTATAATTGCTCTAGGAGCACCGATTCGAGAGAAAAGGGATTTTAAGAACTTAACAACT